>CACVCL010030878.1:0-40605 GCA_902729485.2 Mus minutoides
AACCGCCAGACTGATTTCCAGAGTGGTTGAACCAGCTTGCATTCCCACCAACAATGGAGAAGTGTTCCCCTTTCTCCACATCCACGCCAGCATCTGTTGTCACCTGAATTTTTGATCTTAGCCATTCTTACTGGTGTGAGGTGGAATCTCAGGGTTGTTTTGATCTGCATTTCCCTGATGATTAAGGATGTTGAACATTAAAACTTCTAAAGTTCAAAATTCCAACTTCCAACAATGAAGTTCTGATAAGCTAGTAAAGGACTGAATATTATTATCAGTGACAAGTTCAAGATTTAATACTTTCTTTGGTTGTCTTCTAAGAAGAGACATAAAAGTACTTCTTGGTTGTGCTAAAAACATCTCTGTCTAATCTATATATCCAGCCCTCTGGAAAGAGTGCTAATGCTTTTAATCCAGAGTCAGTTTTGGATCCCTACGCTTTTATTGTCACTTAAAGGCTTGAGTCTACTGCCTTTTCTGAAATGCGAATTTCAGTACAGACCTCAAACAGTGGCAGTGCTAACATATGCTGGGGGTTGGTCTGCTGTTGTGTATACAAATGCTAATTTCTGAACCCCAACTTCTGGTTTTCCCAGGACAAGTGAATTCTCATGTACACCAGTCTTTTGTTGTATAAACCTTGCTCCCCAATTTAAAGCTATTGGATAAATAGAAGTATTTACAGTCATTAACTGGGGAGAATAGAAGTAAGCAGGGCTTCAATTACCAGGCCAGGAATTGTAGGTAGGGACCATGAGGAGAAGGAGAGTAAGAGGAGGAAGAAGAAAGGGAGAAGAGAAGGAGAAAGAGAAGAAGAAAGAAGGCAGAGAGAACAGGAGGTTTCCGTTAGATGTGATGGACCAGGAACACGTGCCTGAGTGAAATGCTCCACCCCCATCCCAAGGACAGACTGATGTAGCAGAAATAACCAGGGCAAGACTCAAACAGCAAGTATTTGGGGAGCTTGGCTAGGAAGTAGCCAGTCTAGTGTTAGAAAAATAGATTAGGGGTTATTTTCCCATTAATTGAGCTAAAGCTAAGTAACTACCCTAAGTCTCACTCATTTGGAAGCTAGCCAGGGATAAAAGTAAATATATTAATTTAAAAACATATCTAAAATTTTTTAATCTCATCTCATATACTTAAAAGATCCTTATAAGCTTCAGGGAGTCAACCTGGATGCCTAAGTTTCCCCATCTGCCTTTGCCTGAAAGTGGGATCTTTGATGGGATTTCTCTACCCACAACTACCAGGACCTTAGTCCTGAAAATTTCAGATATATTTCAGATTTCTGTCCCTAACTTATCTGTCCCAACAGATTTCAAATCAACCACAGACTGCTCCAGCAATTCACCAGCTTGAGGTGTTCCCTGGGATTTTGAGTCCTAGAACACTTGCATATAGCTAGGGTGGTCCAGCCTCACAAACTATTCCAAAGCAGCCTGCAATTCCCTAACCCCAGAGGGTCCAGTTGAACCTGGACATAAAGTGAAACAGCCTGCATTCTAGTCTTTTTCTTTCAGGCTTTGGTCAGCATTTCAGTTTTCTTGGATCCACAACAACCAGGTCCCAATGTCAGCAGGAAGTAGTCATAGAAAATATTACATTACCCCTTATTATTCATTATCAACAAAAAGCTTAGATGTTAGATCTCAAACCCTGGAACAAATGGCTATTTGATGAGCCTACTTGGCATATTAAAACAGGCCTGGCCACTAGGTTCTTCCAATATCCCTCAGTTCCTATCTGCCACAGGGTATCCCTGGCATACCCTGCTCCTCTATAAATTTCTCCAGCCCAGGGACTGGGCTGACTTCTCTCCAGCTGTTCATCCTTATATAATCAGGTCATTTTGGTTACTTGGCCCAATTTTTTGTCTACCCTTTATTCTCCTGGCTCTCCCCTCTCCCTTTTTCCTTCCCCTCACATGACTTGGTTCAGAGTCATGTTCCCCCTAGACACGCCTAGAGTCTCTGGCTCTGGCTCTGCTCTCTCTATGATATACAATAAATCTTCTCCTCCACTATAATAAGAAAAAGGATAATATTTTGAGATTTCAGTAAGACAATGTGCATTGGGAAGTGATTTTTGTACATAAAATAATACAATATAATGTAATAATATAGTATAATAATATGATATAATGAAATACAATACAAATCTTGTCTGAAAGTGGTGTGAAAGAGCAAGGAAGTTTATATTTGATTATGATTTTCCATCATCTGGCACACATTTGCTCACATTTATCGTCATTCAACCTCTCCATTGGACTTCACACTCTCAGCAATGCTATTTCTTCACTGTATAGCTCCAAACAGTGGAAGTTTCTTTACAGGTTGTGTAGACCTATTGTCTCTATAACTTTTATTTTTATACCCAGGTGCTTGTGTCCTTTTTAGGTTGTACTGTGGTGATTGACACAAGACAGAGGCCCTGTGCAAGGTGCTGCACGCTTGACAGAATAAGGATGGTTTCATGATACTTTCTGGAGATCAGGGTGATGCTGTAGTCAGCCTGTAAATGGTGGAAAAAGGTCAGAGAAGGGCTCATGCTTTAAATTCTCACATTGATTAAGAGGTGGGTGTAGGATGAAGAATCCTGTATTTGCCACGTAGCATGGGTTGACCTTCCTGTCTGTGCTAAATGGTCTTTTAGTCCATGTGTCCAGAGGTGGGTGCAAGAGAATGAGTAAAGGAAGACTCTAAGAACTGGTCACGTGTGCATTATGTTCCTTAGTATGTTTTCCAAACTACCATGTATATTTTCAAGCATCTGAGTATATTTGCACTTTCTGTAACCATCACATAAGTAAAGCCCATTTGAATGACCTTAAGTGTGTTTTGTTAAATGCATTGCATGCTTCCTATGTCTGTTTATTTACCCCAACTCCATTTACTGCTGTTTTTATTACATGCTGGATTATGTGGAAAACAACACTTGAGTATTTGTGTTATGAAAGGAAGTATATCAGACCCAAAAAATACTTTTTGAGAATTTGATACATGAGTTCTAGGTTATATCACTTCCAGCCAATTCGCAACTCAAGATCATTCTTTCTTATTGTTGCTATTGTTACATGTATACATACATATATGTACACATGTATATACAACCTATTGAATCTATGTAGCATTGCTTATATGTATATGAGTCAAGAGGTCCAGAGCTGACCACTGTGATTGTGAAACCTCTGTGGGAGTTTCCCTTGGAAGAACAGTTCTCCCACTCTTAGCAGACATTGATTGCTTGTAGACTGGGCTGACACGGGGACTCCTCAGCCTAGACCAACCTCTTAATCAGTACGGAAATTTAAACTCACCTAGAGATAGGAATATGTGGAATTTTCCCTGTCTTGGTTGCTATGTCAACTGGTGTCATTGTGCTGTTCTTATGCAGGCAACCACATTGTTGAGAGTCCATGAGTGTGTTCCTTCTGCCATGACTAGAGGATACTCTGTAGCAGCAGGTGCCCCTGTCATCCAGCTCTTACACTGTATCCCAATCACACTAGTCAGCTCTGGACCTCTCGACACATATACATATAAGCAGTGCTACATAGATTCAATAGGTTGTATATACATTACTGTGGTTTTCCCTGAGACTTAGCAGTGCACTGTAGATGTATTCATTAGGGTTGGGTAACTTACAACACTCATTCTCTGAATTTTTTTTTTCAACTTTTATTAGATATTTTCTTCATTTACATTTCAAGTGTTATCCAGAAAGTTCCCTGTATCCTCCCCCCTCCCGGCCCTGCTCCCCTACCCACCCGCTCCCACCCCTTGGCCCCGGCGTTCCCCTGTATTGGGGCATATAAAGTCTGCATAACCAAGGGGCCTCTCTTCCCAGTGATGGCCAACTAGGCCACCCTCTTCTATATATGCAGCTAGAGACATGAGCTCAGGGGTACTAGTTAGTTCATGTTATTCTTCCACCTATAGGGTTGAAGACCCCTTCAGCTCCTTGGATACTTTCTCTAGCTCCTTCTTCCTTGGGAACCCTGTGTTCCATCTAATAGCTGACCGTGAGCTTCCACCTCCATGTTTGCCAGGCATTGGTATATTTTCCCCCGAGACAGCTATATCCGGGCCCTTTCAGCACCATCTTGCTGGCATATGCTATAGTGTCTATGTTTGGTGACTGACTGTGGGATGGATCCCTGGCAACCGCAGTCGTTGGGTCCATCCTTTGGATTCAGCTTCACAAATGCTCTCTTTAACTCTTTCAATGTGTGCTTTGTTCATAATTCTAGGAAGGGGTGACGTGTCCACATTTTGATCATCCTTCTTCTTGAGTATCATGTGTTTAGTAACTTGTATCTTGGGTAGTCTAGGTTTCTGGGTTAATATCCACATATCAGTGAGTNAAGATGGCGCAGCGGCGCGGGTGTTCTGGCTGGGAGAGGCCCAGCCTCCGGTGGGGCGGAGTTCTCAGTTCCTGCCCCTGGGAGGAACTGCTGACCCGCTGCTCCCAAAACCACCTCTGCACTCACGCGTAACCCCAATGCGATCTTAAAGTCCTGGGGTGTCCCTAGCTGTGTCCGCTGGGCTCCCCCACTTTCTTTTTATGTCTTTTTTTTACTTTTTCATTGGATATTTTCTTTCTTTTTCTTTTTTTTCAAATTTTATTAGATATTTTCTTCATTTACATTTCAAACGCTATCCCGAAAGTCCCCTTTACTCCCACCCCCACCCTGCTCCCCCAACCACCCATTACTGCTTCCTGACCCTGGTATTCCTGGGACATATAATCTTCGCAAGACCAAGGGCCTCTCCTCCCGTTGATGGCCCACTAGGTCATCCTCTGCTACATATGCAACTAGAGACACAGCTCTGGGGGAGGGGGTATGGTTAGTTCATATTGTTGTTCCTCCTATAGGGTTGCAGACCCCTTTAGCTCTTTGGGTATTTTCTCTATCTCCCTCATTAGCGGCCCTGTGTTCCATCCCATAGATGGCTGTGAGCATCCACTTCTGTATTTGAGAGGCACTGGCATAGCCTCACAAGAGACAGCTATATCAGAATCCTTTCAGCAAAATCTTAATGGCATGTGCAATAGTGTCTGCGTTTGGAGGCTAATTATGGGATGGATCTTATGTGGGGTAGTCTCTGGATGGTCCATCCTTTTGTCTTAGTTCCAAACTTAGTCTCTGTAACTCCTCCAATGGGTATTTTGTTCCCTATTCTAAGGAGGAATGAAGTATCCACATGTTGTTCGTCCTTCTTTTGATTTTCTTGTGTTTTGCAAATTGTATCTTGGGCATTCTAAATTTCTGGGCTAATATCCACTTATCAGTGAGTACATATCAAGTGACTTCTTTTGTGATTGGGTTAACTCACTCAGGATGATATCCTCCAGATACATCCATTTGCCTAAGAATTTCATAAATTCATTGTTTTTAATAGCTGAGTAGTACTCCATTGTGTAAATGTACCACATTTTCTGTATCCATTCCTCTGTTGAGGGACACCTGGGTTCTTTACAGCTTCTGGCTATTATAAATAAGGCTGCTATGAACATAGTGGAGCATGTGTCCTTATGACCAGTTGGAACATCTTCAAGTATATGCCCAGGAGAGGTATAGCTGGATACTCTGGTAGTACTATGTCCAAATTTCTGAGGAACTGTCACACTGATTTTCAGAGTGGTTGTACAAGCTTGCAATCCCACCAGCAATGGAGGAGTGTTCCTCTTTCCCACATCCTCACCAGCATTTGCTGTCACCTGAATTTTTGATCTTAGCAATTCAGACTGGTGTGAGGTGGAATCTCAAGGTTGTTTTGATTTGAATTTCCCTGATGATTAAGGATGTTCAAAATTTTTTCAAGTGCTTCTCAGCGCTTCGGTATTCCTCAGTTGAGAATTCTTTGTTTAGCTCTGTACCCCACATGTTAATGGGGTTATTTGAATTTCTGGAGTCCAGCTCTTAAGTTCTTTGTAGATATTGGATATTAGTCCCCTATAAGATTTGGGATTGGTAAAAATCCTTTCCCAAACTGTTGGTGTCCTTTTTGTCTTATTGACAGTATCTTTTGCCTTACAGAAGCTTTGCGATTTTATGAGGTCCCATTTGTTGATTCTCAATATTACAGCACAAGCCATTGCTGTTCTGTTCAGGAATTTTTCCCCTGTGCCCATATCTTCGAGGCTTTCCTCCACTTTATCCTCTATAAATTTGAGAGTCTCTGGTTTTATGTGGAGGTCTTTGATCGACTTAAGCTTTGTACAAGGAGATAGGAATGGATCAATTCACATTCTTCTACATGATAACCATCATTTGTGCCAGCACCATTTGTTGAAAACGCTTAAAATTTTCTACTGGATGGTTTTAGCTTCCTTGTCAAAGGTAAAGTTACCATAGGTGTGTGGATTCATTTCTGGGTCTTCAATTCTATTCCATTGATTTACCTGTCTGTCACTGTACCAGTACCTAGCAGTTTTTATCACAATTGCTCTGTAGTACAGCTTGAGGTCAGGCATGGTGATTCCACCAGAGGGCCTTTAATTGTTGAGAATAGTTTTTGCTATCCTAGGTTTTTTATTATTCTAGTTGAATTTGCAAATTGCCCTTTCTAACTCAGTGAAGAATTGAGTTGGAATTTTGATGGGGATTGCATTGAATCTGTAGATTGCTTTCAGCAGGTTAGTCGTTTTTACTATATTAATCTTGCCAATCCATGAGCATGGGAGATCTTTCCATCTTCTGAGATCTTCTTCAATTTCTTTCTTCAGAGACTTGAAGTTCTTTTCATACAGATGTTTCACTTCCTTAGTTAGAGTCACACCAAGGTATTATATATTTTTTGTGACTATTGTGAAGGGTGTTGTTTCCCTAATTTCTTTCTCATTTGTTTATCCTTTGTGTAGAGAAAAGCCATTGATTTGTTTGAGTTTATTTTATATCCAGCTACTGCACTGAAGCTGATTATCAGGTTTAGGAGTTTTCTGGTGGAATTTTTAGGGCCACTTATATATACTATCATATCATCTGCAAATATTTTGACTTCTTCCTTTCCAATTTGTATCCCCTTGACCTGTGTTTGTTGTTGAATTGCTCTGGCTAGGACTCTTAGTACTATATTGAATGGATAGGGAGAACGTGGACAGCCTTGTCTAGTACCTGATTTTGTAAGTTTGCTTCGAGTTTCTCTCCATTTAGTTTAATGTTGACTACTGGTTTGCTGTATATTGCTTTTGTTATGTTTAGGTATGGGCCTTGAATTCATGATCTTTCCATGATTTTTATCATGAAGGGGTGTTGGATTTTGTCAAATGCTTTCTCAGCATCTAATGAGATCATCATGTGATTTTTGTCTTTGAGTTTGTAATATAGTGGATTACATTGATAGATTTTCATATATTAAACCATCCCTGTATCCCTGGGTTGAAGCCTACTTGGTCACGATGGATAATTGTCTTGATGTGTTCTTGGATTCGATTAGCGAGAATTTTATTGAGTTTTGTTGCAGAAATATTCATAATGGAAATTGGCTTTAAGTCACTTTGTTGGGTTTTTATGTGGTTTAGGTATCAGAGTAGTTGTAGCTTCATAGAATGAATTGGGTAGTTAATTTATGTTTCTATTTTGTGAAATACTTTGAGGAGAGTTGGAATTAGGTCTTCTTTGAAGGTCTGATAGAACTCTGCACTAAACCCATCTGGTACTGGGCTTATTTTGGTTGGGAGACTATTACTGACTGCTTCTATTTCTATAGGCGAAATGGGACTGTAAAGATCGTTAATATGATCCTCATTTAACTTTGGTACCTGGTATCTGTCTAGGAAGTTGTCCATTTCCTCCAGGTTTTCCAGTTGTTGAGTATAGCCTTTTGTAGTAGGATCTGATGATGTCTTGGATTTCCTCAGGTTCTGTTGTTATGTCTTCTTTTTAATTTCTGATTTTGTTAATTAGAATACTGTCCCTGTGCCCTCTAGTTAGTCGGATTAAGGGTTTATCTATCTTGTTGATTTTCTCAAAGAACCAGCTCCTGGTTTGGTTGATTCTTTGAATAGTTCTTTTTGTTTCCTGGTTTGGTTGATTTCTGCCCTAAATTTTATTATTTTCTGCTGTCTACTCCTCTTGGGTGAATTTGCTTTTTTTTGTTCTATAGCTTCTAGGTGTGCTGTCAGGCTGTTAGTGTATGCTCTCTCTAGTTTCTTTTTGGAGGCACTCAGGGCTATGAGTTTTCCTCTTAGGACTGCTTTTATTGTGTCCCATAAGTATGGGTATGTTGTCGCTTCATTTTCATTAAACTCTAAAAAGTCTTTCATTTATTTCTTTATTTTTTTCCTTGACCAAGGTATCATTGAACAGAGAGTTATTCAGTTTCCACGTGAATTTTGGCTTTCTATTTTTTATGCTGTTATTGAAAATCAGCGTTAGCTGATTATGTGATAATTTCAATATTTTTGTATCTGTTGAGGCCTGTTTTGTGATCGATTATATGGTCAATTTTGGAGGAGGTTCCATGTAGGCCTGAGAAGAAGGTATATCCTTTTGTTTTAGGATAAACTGTTTTGTAGATATATGTTAAATCCATTTGTTTCATAACTTTTGTTAGTGTCCATTATCTCTGTTTAGTTTCTGTTTCCAGGATCTATCTATTGGTGTGAGTGGGGTGTTGAAGTCTCCCACTATCATTGTGTGAGGTACAATGTATGCTTTGAGCTTTACTAAAGTTTCTTTAGTCAATGTGAGGAATACAGAATGGCTGAGAAGCATCTGAAAAAAATGTTCAACATCCTTAATCATCAGGGAAATGCAAATCAAAACAACCCTGAGATTCCACCTCACATCAGTCAGAATGGCTAAGATCAAAAATTCAGGTGACAGCAGATGCTGGTGTGGATGTGGAGAAAGAGGAACACTACTCCATTGTTGGTGGGACTGCAAGCTTGTACAGCCACTCTGGAAATCAGTCTGGCAGTTCCTCAGAAAATTGGACATAGTACTACCAGAGGATCCTGCAATAGCTCTCCTGGGCATATATCCAGAAGATGTTCCAACTGGTAATAAGGACATGTGCTCCACTATGTTCATTGCAGCCTTATTTATAATAGCCAGAAGCTGGAAAGAACCCAGGTGTCCCTCAACAGAGGAATGGATACAGAAATTATGTTGCATTTACACAATGGAGCTATTAAAAACAATGAATTCATGAAATTCTTAGGCAAATGGAGGTATCTGGAGGAAATCATCCTGAGTGAGGTAACCCAATCACAAAAGAACTCACATAACATGTACTCCCTGATAAGTGGATATTAGCCCAGAAACCTAGATTACCCAAGATATAATTTGCTAAACACATGAAACTCAAGAAGAATGAAGATCAAATTGTGAACACTTTACCCCTTCTTAGAATTAGGAACAAAGTACACATTGAAGGAGTTACAGAGATCAAGTGTGGAGCTGAAACAAAAGGATGGACCAACCAGTGACTACTGCAGCTGGAGATCCATCCCATAATCAACCACCTAATGCAGTCACTATTGTATATGCCAGCAAGATATTGCTGAAAGGACCCTGATATAGCTGTCTGAGGCTATACCAGTGCCTGGCAAACAGAAGTGGATGTTCACATTCAGCTATTAGATGGAACACAAGGTTCCCAAGGGAGTAGCTAGAGAAAGTACCCACGGAGCTGAAGGGGTCTCCAACCCTATAGATGGAAGAACAATATGAGCTAACTAGTGCCCTCAGAGCTCATGTCTCTAGCTGCATATATAGAAGAAGATTGCCTAGTTGGCCATCATTGGGAAGAGATCATGCAATCTTTATATGCCCCAGTACAGGGGAACGCCAGGGCCAAGATATGGGAGTGGGTGGGTAGGGGAGCAGGGTGGGGGATGGGGAGGGTTTAGGGGACTTTCAGGATAACATTTGAAATGTAAATGAAGAAAATATCTAATAAAAATTGGAAAAAAAAGAAGTGAACTGATGAGATTAGACACTTCTAAAGTAATGCGATTACTGGAAAAAAAAAAGAATTGAGTGTTCGTCTTGGTAGATTTTACCTTTGTTGTGTATGAAGTTCCCGCTCCTTTTTTTGTGATAACTTTGGGTTGAAAGTCAATTTTATTCGATATTAGAATGGCTACTCCAAGTTGTTTCTTTAGACCACTTGCTTGGAAAATTGTTTTCCAGCCTTTTACTCTGCGGTAGGGTTTATTTTTGTCCCTGAGGTGGGTTTCCTGAAAGCAGCAAAATGTTGGGTCCTGTTTGTGTAGCCAGTCTACTCATCCATGTCTTTTTATTGGGGAATTGAGTCCATTGATGTTATGAGAAATTAAAGAAAAGTAATTGTTGCTTCCTGTTATTTTTGTTGTTAAGGTTGGGATTCTGTTCTTGGGGCTGTCTTTTTTTTAGGTTTGTTGAAGGATTACTTTCTTGCTTTTTCTAGGGTGTAGTTTTGATCTTTGTGTTGGTGTTTTCCCTTTATCATGCTTTGAAGGGCTGGATTCATGGAAAGATATTTTGTGAATTTTGTTTTGTCATGGAATACTTTGTTTTGTCCATTTATGGTAATTGAGATTTTTGTTGGGTATAGTAGCCTTGGCTGGCACTTGTGTTCTCTCAGGGTCTGTTTAACATCTGTCCAGGATCTTCTGGCTTTAATAGTCTCTGGTGAGAAATCTGGTATAATTCTAATAGGCCTGTCTTTGTATGTTACTTGACCCTTACTGCTTTTAATATTCTGTCTTTATTTAGTGCATTTGGTGTTCTGATTATTATGTGTCAGGAGGAATGTCTTTTCTGGTCCAGTCTGTTTGGACTTCTGTAGGCTTCCTGTATGTTCATGGGCATCTCTTTCTTTAGGTTTGGTAAGGTTTTTTTTGTTTTTTTTTTTTTCTATAATTTTGTTGAAGATATTTGCTGGCCCTTTAAGTTGAAAATCTTAATTCTCATCTACTCCTATTATCTGTATGTTTGGTCTTCTCATTGTGTCCTGGATTTCCTGGATGTTTTGAGTTAGGATCTTTTTGCATTTTGCATTTTCTTTAATTGTTGTGCCCATGTTCTCTATGGAATCTTCTGCACCTGAGATTCTCTCTTCCATCTCTTGTATCCTGTTGCTGATGCTCACATCTATGGTTCCTGATTTCTTTCCTAGGGTTTCTATCTCCAGAGTTGTTGCACTTTGGGTTTTCTTCATTATTTCTACTTCCATTTTGAGATCCTGAATGGTTTTGTTCAATTCCATCACCTGTTTGGTTGTGTTTTCCTGTAGTTCTTTAAGGGATTTTTGTGTTTCTTTTTTAAGTACTTCTACCTGTTTAGCCATGATTGCCTGTATTTGTTTAAGGGATTTTTGTGTTTCCTCTTTAAGGTATTCTATCTATTTAGCAGTGTTTTCTTTTAATTCCTTAAGGGTTTTTTGTGTTTCTTCTTTAAGGACTTCTACCTTTTTAGCAGTGTTCTCCTGTATTTCTTTTTTTTTAATTTTTAATTTTTATTTTTTAATTTATTATTTTTGTTTTTTAAAAAATTTTATTATTTTTATTTTTTTGTTTTCTTTTTCTCCTGTATTTCTTTACATAAGTTATTAATCCTTTTCTTAAAATCTTCTACCACCATCATGAGATATAATTTTAAATCTGAATCTTGCTTTTTGGGGGTGTTGGGGTATCCAGGACTTGCTGTGGTGGGTGTACTGGGTTCTGATGATGCCCAGTGTTTTAGGTTTCTGTTAGTAAGATTCTTACGTTTGTCTTTCACCATCTGGTAATCTTGGTGTTAATGTTCATGCTGTCTCTGGCTGGAGCTTGATCAGCCTGCGATTCTGTTATCCTCTTTCAGCACTCCTGGGAGTCCAACTCTCTCCTGAGTTCCAGTGGTCAGAGCACTCTCTGCAGGCAAGCTCTCCTCTTGCAGGGCAGGTGTCCAGCAGTCTGGAGCTCTGATCCACTTTTTGAGTCCTGGGGTCAGAGCCCTCCCTGTAGGCTGACTCTCCTCTGGCAAGGAAGGTGCCCAGGGGTCTGGGTCTCAGCTCTGCCTCCTGGTTGAGGATGAAGGCCCAACAGGACCCTGACCAAGAAGCTCTGTTGCTTCTGTCACCCATGAGCTCTCAGGTGATCAGGAGGTCCTAGGTGTGCTAGGGGTCCTGTGGCATGGAGAGTCCTCTGGGGTTCTTGGCGCCCTCTGCTGGGTTCACACCGAAGATGGAGGGGCTGGCCCCTTCCTGAATGGATCCCAGCCTCTGGTGGGGCTGTGTTCCTTTGTCCATGTACCTGCTGGCACAAGACCCTCCAAGATATTTTGGAGCTGATGTTGCGTTCCACTCACCTGTGATTCTGAGGTGATCCCGAGGTCCTGTGGCGTGGAGAGTACTCTAGTGCCCTTGGAGGTCTCTGGCAGGTTCAGGTGCCCTTGGAGGTCTCCTGCGGGTTCAGGAGGAAGATGTGGATATTTTCTTTATTTACATTTCAAATGTTATCCCTTTTCTCTGTTCCCCCACCCCAAACCTCCTATTTCACCCCTCCCCCTTCTTCTATGAAGGTGTTCCCCCAACCATTCAGCCACTCCTGCCTCCCTATCCTGGCATTCTCCTACACTGGAGCAATCATCAACCATCCCACTCTGCACACCAATTTTCCCTAGGAAACTGCGTTGTCCTCATTGTCATAGAATTGCCCAGGGCACTGTGAAAGTAGATGGGTGCAAACCTAAGTTGTGCCGTGATGAGAGTGTGAATATCTCATTCACAAGTTTAAGACACTTACCACACACTGGCTATTTTGAATGTCATGGAACATAAAAGCTTTTAGAAGAAAATAAATTGGTTGAAAAAATTAAGTTATTAAGGTTTGTGTAGTCACTGTGAAGAACTATCCACATTTAGATTTAAGTTGCACACATTTATATATAGTTTTAAAATGATGTCTTCTTCAGAATGAGGACTTTAGGAGTGTGATAAAAAGAAGAGAACAGTTGGAGATTGCAAGGTAGATGTTGCATATCAGATAGTTTATCTGGGAAACCCAGAATAAAGTGTCTCTCAGGTCTGCGGAGGTCACAGGGCTGATTCTTCACTAGGTAGCTCACATTCCTAACTGTTTCAATTTTAACATTTAAAGCCAGTATGAGGAAGGATTGTATATTAACTTCTGATTTCCTTTGTTCTAGGCTCTCCCTGTGACCCTAGCTTCCTCCTGGCCTGTGTTCCCTGCAATGTGATCTCTACTGTCATTTTCCAGCATCGTTTTGACTACAATGATCAGACATTCCGAGACTTCATAGAGAATTTTCATAGAAAAATAGAAATTTTAGCATCTCCTTGGTCCCAGGTTTGGTTCGGTTCTATTTATATGTGAAAATATTATGTACCCTAATTTGTACTGTCATCCTCCAGGAGAAGGTATTGGATCTCTTGGAACTGGAGTTATAGGTGGTTGTGAGCTACATGATCGGAAGGCCTAGAACTGAACTTGGAGCCTCTGTAACAGCAGCACTTGTTCTTAACTTCTGAACCATTTCTCTAGATCCAGTATTAGTTTACTGTTTTTGTTTGTTTGTTTGTTTTTGAGGCCACTAAATTGCTGGATGTGGTGATGTAGCCTGGGCTGCATAGTAAGGTTCAGGCCATCTTGGGCTATCCTGTCATAAACACATCTAGACAGACAGAGCAAAACAAGAAAACTGCAAAGAAAATGCCAATCAAAAGTATATCAAGATGGTTTAGATGGCTTTAGGTTTCCTTTTGTTCACAAAATTTCTAGGCTATTTATTGTTCATTCTTTTTTTTAAAATATAATTCCTAACCAATTTGTGAACTATCTGTTTCATTTAAAACTTAAGGGAAAAAGATAATATGAAATAGATTAGAAAAATTATAGTATCAGAGGGCTTTAATTTTATCAAAGCATTTCTTTTGGAGAACAGCAGCAGCAACAACAACAATGACACTTTTTTTTGATTTTGCACAATACTTGGGGATAGAGATTTAGGCTACAGAATGCAATTCCATGAACAACACCTATTTCTATAGATTATAGGGCAAAATGTCTTCCACCAAACAAGGGCAATGGAGAGCGAATAGTTTATCCGCTTCAGTATTGGAGTAAGAGGTTGAATCCTGGTCATTTGAAGCAAATTATCCAAAGCAGCGCTGGCTTGCTTTATTTCATTAAAAGGGTAAAGTAATATTTCATAATAAGATGGCACTTGAGTATAGAATGTCCCCATACACACACACACACACACACACACACACACACACACACACACACACACACATTTGAGATTATTTTTTTAAATGACTAACAAGTTTTTTTTTAAAAGATTTATTTAGTATTATACATAAGTTCACTGTAGCTGACTTCAGACACACCAGCAGAGGGTGTCAGATCTCATTATGGGTGGTTGTGAGCCACCATGTGGTTGTTGGGATTTGAACTCAGGACCTTCGGAAGAGTAGTCAGTGCCCTTTCCTGCTGAGCCAACTCACCAGCCCCACATTTGAGATTATAATCACATCATTTTTCTTTCCCTTTTTGCTATCCAGTTCCTCCCATGTTCTTGACCCTCCCTTGCTCTCATTCAAATTGAAGTTTTTTTTTCCTTTAAATTTCGTTACACATAAAAAGATACACATCAATATATTAGTAAAACCTGCCTAGTTTGTTAAGTGCTGCCTTTATGTATATATTTAAGGGCTGATAACTTGATATTAGGTAACCAATTAGGAGATAACCCCCGAGCAGACTTATGCTCCCCCTCTCTGCAGTCTTTATTTATATAGATGTGGGACCCCATGAGATTCTACTTCCACTTTAGCAAGTCTATTGGTGCTGCCATTTTCCAGGTGACTGGGAAAATATGCATGGGGTAAACTGGGATGCAGATTGCTTCTACCTCTGCTATCACTAGTTTGTTGTCTCAGAATTTTTGACTCGTCATTCCACATCTCAGTGTTCTCAACAGGACAGAGGGGACAGTAGCATTAGCCCACACATTTCTCTGGAAAAATCTGTTGTTAGGAATGCAAATGTGATTTGGAGTTGCTGCACATGCTGTGCACATGGTCGATCTGATCATTTGATCTGTGTCTGTTTCTCCAAATGCCAGGCATATAGGAGCACAGGGAGGCATGTGAAACTCACCTTTATGAAGTATTGGACAGTTGGCTATGGCCTGGAAGGTTTGCTGATTCTATGAATGCATTTGTTTCTCTTCTAGCTGTGCAGTGCCTACCCTATTTTATACTATCTCCCTGGAATCCATAACACATTCTTAAAAGATGTGACTGAACAGAAAAAGTTCATCTTGATGGAAATAAACAGGCATCAAAAATCTCTGAACCTCAGCAACCCTCAGGACTTTATTGACTACTTCCTGATTAAAATGGAAAAGGTACAAGTGGCCTTGATTTGCTACTTCACATTTGTAGGTGTTCTGACTTAGCTTATGTTGTCTTGGTGAAAGTGATGTTCCAACTAATGTTCCTTCTAGTGACAGATTCGTGACTTGTGGAACCAGTTTCTTGGGCAAATTATATGGAATTATATAGAATATTCAGGGATCATTAAGATTCTCAGTTTATTTAGAATTAGAAAATTTATGTTTACCATATTCTAGGTTAGTTCTTTACTTTGAGGCAAATGAAAACACATGCACACCCATTCAAGAGTGATGAGAACCTGCCATTTTGTGTAAATGAATCTCCATGAACAGCAGGTGTTATGGCTTAGGGAACACAGAAGTTTTCTTTAAAGAGACCCTGGAAACCCTTGCAGTTGAGCTTTGAGGAAACTCCAACTTAGATCAACAGGAGGATAAGCTAGAGGGTGGTAATTGTGGTCACCAAGTGAGCTAACTTTGAAAAAGTGACATTAATTTGAATTATGGTGATGGATGTGTGGAATGAAGCGATAAAAATTGTGATAGAGTTTGCATGTGTGTAGTCTTTAAGACTTTAAGCATAGTGAAGAGTCAACAGATGCTAGAACTGATGGTATTTCTAAGTGCTGTGATATACATTACACTTGGAAAAATGACAGAGGAATTAATATCCTTAGTGGGTGAGAAGTGAGTAACAAGAAAAACCTTGGAGTTTTGTCCCTTTGATTTTGTTATAACGGTGTGAAAGAATCCCAAGCTAGAACACTCTAATGTCTAGCTTTTCTACAAAATGCTTACATCATATTGTATTATTATTATTATTTTTATTAGATATTTTCTTAATTTACATTTCAAATGCTATTCCGAAAGTCCCCTCCCCCTCCCCCTCCCTGCTCCCCTGCCCACCCACTGCCACTTCTTGGCCCTGGCGTTCCCCTGTATTGGGGCATATAAAGATTGCAATAAAGATTATTTTTTATTACCTATAAGCCTTTAAACCAATCAAAGATGCAGGCAAACAAAAGTAATTCCTCTCATTTATAATTATTAGGAAAAACACAATGAAAAATCTGAATTTACCATGGATAACCTGGTTGTCAGCATAGGTGATCTTTTTGGAGCAGGAACAGAGACAACGAGTTCCACAGTGAAATATGGGCTCTTGCTCCTGCTGAAGTACCCAGAAGTCACAGGTATGATCAGATGGGCAGAAGAATGTCCAGTAGAAATGGGCTGACAGCACTAGAAACCACTCTACTCTTTCCTTGAATAGGCATTGTACTAGTAACAAACTGCATGAACAATGTGCTTACCTACCATTGGATGGATTCAGTTCAAACTAGATCACAGAAAAGAACAAGTGTAATCACTAAGATACAGCAGGGAATAGAAGGGCAGTGGCCATTATTCTCCCTTGTATTATGTGGAATCATTGATTTGTGTTGGGACCAACACAGAACAGGTTTCTTAGGGTCTGAACAGAACTAGCATCCTTCTCACATATTTTTCCTACATGTTAATAAATACTTGTTTTTTTCAGAATTATTTACTATTTAAACATTTGTTAGCATGTATTAATTATAGGCAATGATTTGCTTCATTACAACATTTCCTTACATGTATAACTAATTTGATTATTCCCCCATTCCTTTCTCTTCCTCCTTCTCCCTCCCAGTAATTTCCTTCCTCTTCCCAACTGTTCCCTCTGGTACTTTCATGTCTGCTTTTTCCCTCCCTCAATAAACCAATAGTTTTGGAGGGGTTGGTGTAGATGTGTCATTTATGGCCGAGCATTTAAAAGCATTTAAAGTCACTTATTTTATCCCCATTGTCTAGTCTCGGCAATAACCCCTACCAGCTACAGCAAGAAGTTTCTCTGACTGAAATATGGAATAGCATCAATCTATGGATATCAACATAAAGCTTTAGAAGACACATTTTGCAAATCAACAGCAATAGCTTCCCCTTGAGGGCCTGTAACATTCTTAAACCTTTGCCCAGCCTTGAAGTACCAGACATGAATGCTCTACTACTAAGATAGATTGAAACCTAATCAAATTTATGTTATGAGAGAATATACGTCATTTATCTTTTTTTGGGCCTGGATTGTCTCATTCAATATGTATTCTCACTCTGTCTTCTTACCTGCAATTTTATAATTTCATTTTTGTCCACAGCTGAATACCACTGTGTATATGTATAGCATCTTAATTATCCATTCATCGATAAGTGAACACATTGATGGATTGCATTTCCTAGCCTTTGTGAACAGGGCAGCAATGAACTTGTGTGAGGAAATATTTCTGCAACAAGAAATAGAATCTTTAGGGAAAATACCCTGGAGTGTCTTTAAAGAAAAATCTTGTGTTCACTAAGTCATAACACCTGCTGTTCATGGAGATTCATTTACACAGAATGGCAGCTTCTCATCACTCTTGAATGGGTGTGCATATGTTTTCCTTTGTCTCAAGTAAAGAACTAACCTCGAACATGGTAAACATTTTCGTTCTATTTGGGTTTTTATATCTGGGTCATTAATAATTCTATTTCTAGTATTTTTTTGAGAAATCTCTATATTGACTTGCTATTGCAAATAGAGCAGCAATGAACAAGTATGAACAAGTGTCTCTGTAATATGATACAGAGTGTTTTGGAAAAATTCCAAAGAGTGGTTATGTTTTTATCATTAGTAATCCTATTTCTTGATTTCTGGGGCAGTTTGCACTCTCACCACCAACAAATAATGGTTAGTGTTTGATCGTACCCTCAGCTGCATCTGATACTAGATTTCTCGATTGTAGCCATTTTCACTGGAATGAAATGTATTCTCAAAGTAGTTTTAATTTGTGTTCCCCTGATGGTTAATGATGTTGAATACTTAAAAAATCATTACCAGCTACTTATGCTTCATTTTAAAGACCTTTGTTCAGAACTATAACTCATGTTTAGATTGGATTATTTGCTTTATAATTAGAGTTTTGTGTTCATTGTAAATTCCAGATATCAGTCTTGCATCAGGTTTGTAGCTGAAAATAACTTTCTCCTGTCTGGTTGAATAGAGGTGGCTACCTCTTCACTTTATTTACTGTGTTCTTTGCTCTAAAGAGACCTTTTAATTTCATGATGACCTTATCAATTGGTGCCTTTATTTCATGAATGACTTCTGTCCTATTTATTAAGTCTTTTGTCCCTACACTTCCCACTCCTGTAGCCTTACCCAAGCCTTTTTTTCCTCCTTTATGCCCATGTATTTTTAAAATTTTTACCTATATTCTATCTTTCCTTATTATTAAATTTTACCCTTCCTTGGTCTCCACACTTATAATTGTTCACATTCATGTACATATACATAGCAGGATAGCAGGTTAGGATCCAGCTAGGAGGAAGAACACGGAAGTTTTTCCTTTCTGAGTTTGGTTCATCTCACTATCATGGTTTTCTTATCTATTGCTTTTACTGATCAATTTTATGTTGTAACTTTTCTTCACTGCTGAAAATCCTTCCATTCTTTATGTGTACTACATTTTCATCACTCATTCATCTGTTGATGGACATCGAGGCTGGCTTCATTTCTTTGCTATCAATAAACAAAGATATGTAAATGTGTCTATCATAGCATATGGGGGTTCTTGGAGGCATGTCCAGGAGTAGTATGAAAGGGTCATGTGATAGATCTGTTTTGAAATTATTGAGGAACCTCCATAATAATTTTCATGATGGTTGTACTAATTTACACTCCCATCAGCAGTGTATAAGGGTCCCCTCTCCCCACATCAGTGTGTGTTGTCAGATTCCTTAATGACAGATAATCTGAGTGGGGTGAAATGGCATCTTATTAACACTCATTAAGTAGTGTTAATTTGCATTTTCCTGATGACTAGGGATGTTGAACATCTAAACAAATACTATTTCTTCTTATGAGAAAGCTATACTCATTTCATCTGTTGACTTGCAGATTGGCATATTTTTGTGTGTGTGTGTGTGTGTGTGTGTGTGTGTGTGTGTTTAGTTTTTACAGTTATTTGTCATTTCTGAACCTTAGTCCTCTATCTGAAAGATAGTTGGCAAAGATTATCCCATTCTGGGAATTCTCTGTTAATTCTGCAGTTAGGTTTTTGTTTTGTTTTGTTTTTTGTTTTTGCTGTACAGAATCTTTTGATTTTATTTGGTTCTGCCTGTTGATTCTTGACGCCAGTGCCCTGTAATAATAGTTTGGTTCAGAAACTTTGTGCCTACACCTACTTCTTGAAGGGCATCTTTGATATTTTCCGTTGAAGCATCAGAATTTCAGGCTTTGATTAAAGGCTTTGCTCTACTTTGGACTGATTTTTTTTTTTTTTTTTGCATGTAGTGAAAGACATGAATATAATTTCATTCTTCTGCAAATGGATAGGCAGTCTTTTCAACACTATTTAATGAACAAGCTGTCCTTTTTTCCCCACTGCATGTCGTATTGTGTGTGTGTGTGTGTGACACTATTCTCTCTCGTTCTCTCTCTCTCTCTCTCTCTCTCTCTCTCTCTCTCTCTCTCTCTCTCCCCCCTCTCTTTTGTTCGAGACAGGGTTTCTCTATAGAGCCCTGGCTTTCTTGGAACTCACTTTGTAGACCAGGCTGATCTCGAACTCAGATATCCGCCCGCCTCTGCCTCTCAAGTGCTGGGATTAAAGGCATGCGCCACCATGCCCGGCTGTGACACTATTCTCAATGTGTTTATTTTGCCATTTGTTTTTCATTATGCTTGTTATTGGCATATGGAAAAGGCATTGATTTCATATGTTAACTTTCTATTCTACTACTTTGCTGAAAGTGTTTATAGTCTTTAGGCATTCTATGGTGGATCCACTAGTGTCTCATATACAGAATCTTGTCATCTATATATTAGGTTTTTCTCCTCTTGCAAAATAGAGGAATTTAACTCTCTACTTCCTATCACAAGTTGAACACGATCAAGAATCATATAAGAGGTAATTCCTTTTCACTTTATAAAAACCATGATTTCTACCCTATAAGCTAAAATTCAGGAAGAAATCGCTCGTGTGATTGGTAGACATCGGAGACCCACCATGCAGGACAGGAGCCACATGCCCTATACTGATGCTGTGCTACATGAGATCCAGAGATACATTAATTTTGTTCCCATTCCTTCGCCTCGTAAGACAACGCAGGATGTGGAGTTCAGAGGATACCACATTCCCAAGGTGAGATGCATATCATCTTTGCTCCTCATCAGTCAGTTTGCCTGGTAATAGTTAAGTAATGTGATTACAGATAGCCTGACCTTCTACAAGGGCTCCAGAGTCTTATCCCAGGCATCACAGTCCTCATATCAACATCATGACCCTTCCACTTTATGCTCCTTTGCCTGACTTTTGTTGATACAGTTTGGTTTTCTAATTTGATTGTGTTCTAACAAACTTTTCAGTTGCCTGATATATCCATACCACTCCTGCTTGTTAATCCAATCTGCTGTCTACATCCTTGCTATCCAGTGGGCTTTACTATTTTTATAAATTAACCACAATTCTGTATTCCCACCTCCCTTCATATTTTCTGTTTGACTTACTTGAGAGAAGTACGATCTAATTATATATTTCCTCTTCCTTGCTTTGGGTGAACTCACTTATGAAGCTCAGTAGGTTGGTATTATACCTGATACACTGGAATTGCTTTTATGTACACACCAGTTTACATAATTTATTTTGAGACGATTTAATTTTGGACTTCAAAATAATATTCTAGCTCCAGCCTCCTGAGCAGTAGAGTTTTCAGGCTTGTGTTACCATATCCTACTTAGTTTTAACCAACACTTAGTATTTTATCAATAAATAAGATCACTTTATTCCAACAAACTCAGAAATTTAAAACTTTCCACAGCTAGTTTTAGGAAGCCTTACGAACACATGCCTAGTCCTCAAACTTGCTTGGCAAGCACTTTCTCCATTGATCTGTCTCCCTGGCCTCTATGTTATTAACATTATTGAATATTGATTAACATTAGTTGGGTTCCAAGTTTGCTGGTGATAAAGACATAACATCTTTCTGTCTGAAATTGTATTGGCTGGGGGTATGATGGAATGTTTTGAATAATTCATTCAACATTTTATTGTTTGATCTAAGCATGCCTAGTGTATTATGTCTTTAGAGATGCTGGGGATCTCACCCAGAAAGTTTAGGGCTCTCCTACTCTGGTCATTCTGCTTCTGTGATGTACCCCTCTCCCTTTTGGCCTCTGTGAGCCTTAAATGGGAAGGTTGTCACTGGTTCTTTTTTTTTTTTTTTTTTTTTTTAGAGGTTAAAAGCATTTTATTCCAGATTGTATGTTAAATAATCAAGACTTTTCTTTTTAGAATAAAATCAATTAATTACAAACACACTTTCAGAGCCTAAAACACCCCCGTGGCTGTGTATGCTCCTAACAGAATAAACTGCATCTACAAAGCAAGGTTTTCAATTTCGGTGGAAAACCCATTATTTTTTTTCCAATTTTTATTAGATATTTTCTTCATTTACATTTCACATGTTATCCCAAAAGTCCCCTAAACCCTCCCCCATCCCCCGCCCTGCTCCCCTACCCACCCACTCCCACATATAGGCCTTGGCATTCCCCTGTACTGGGGCATATAAAGTTTGCATGACCAAGGGGCCTCTCTTCCCAATGATGGCCAACTAGGCCATCTTCTTCTATATATGCAGCTGGAGACATGAGCTCTGGGGGTACTAGTTAGTTCATGTTGTTCTTCCGCCTATAGGGTTGAAGACCCCTTCAGCTCCTTGGGCACTTTCTCTAGCTTCTTCCTTGGGAACCCTGTGTTCCATCTAATAACTGACTGTGAGCATCCACTTCTGTGTTTGCCAGGCACTGGTAAAGCCTCCCACGAGACAGCTATATCAGGGCCCTTTCAGCACTATCTTGCTGGCGTATGCAATAGTGTCTATGTTTGATGGCTGATTATGGGATGGATCCCTGGCTACAGCAGTCACTGGTTGGTCCATCTTTTTGATTCAGCTCCACACTTGATCTCTGTAACTCCTTCAATGTGAGCTTTGTTCTTAATTCTAGGAAGTGGCGAAGTGTCCACATTTTGATCTTCATTCTTCTTGAGTTTCATGTGTTTAGTAAATTGTATCTTGGGTAGTCTAGGTTTCTGGGCTAATATCCACTTATCAGTGAGTACATGTTATATGAGTTCTTTTGTGATTGGGTTACCTCACTCAGGATGATGCCCTCCAGATCCATCCATTTGCCTAGGAATTTCATAAATTCATTCTTTTTAATAGCTGAGTAGTACTCCATTGTGTAAATGTACCAAATTTTTTGTATCCATTCCTCTTCTGAGGGACATCTGGGTTCTTTCCAGCTTCTGGCTATTATGAATAAGGCTGCTATAAACATAGTGGAACATGTGTCCTTATTACCAGATAAAATCCATTATTTTAAAAAACATTATCACATATAAAATAGATCCTGCAACTGAGACTGCACTAAGTCACCTGTTCTTTAAGCAGGGAGACTAAAGCTATATAGTCAAGATATAGTCATTTAATCCTTTCCTCCTTGAACCTGCTCTCTGGGTAATACCAAGACAATGGAAAACCAACTTTGTACTTTTTTTTCAAGAACCTTCCATGTTACAGAATATTTGTAGTTTTGCCCAAGTTTTACTCTAAGCGCATGTGTATGTATTTGATCTTGAGACAAGCAGGTAGAGTGTCTCAGCTATCTCTTATTTACAGGTGTCTACATTCATGTCTTTATGTTTAGTCTTCTAATGCTTTCAATTTCATGTAGTAAAATCAGATGATTTTTTAATTTCTAGAATTTATGTCTTTATTATTTCCATTTATGAATAACTTGATACTTTGTAGTATTTGGCTATATTAATGACAACTCCTGTAACTTAGAAATGCTTTGTCTCCTGTACATTCTTTTGCAATGATTCCTTCAAGTGCTCACATATATTTATAATAGCTTTATTTAGAAGTTTTGTATGATTGCTCTAAATCTAGACAAGCATATTTCCCTTTCACACTGACCAATAACTTTTCATTCCTCATGGCTCACATTTCTTCTTTTTCATGCTGACTATGGGAACTTCTTTCCAGCTGCTCCCCTGATGGACCTGAGGGCTGTTGAAGAAAGCCAAGGAAGCTTTTAAAATGACTCACATTTCATTTCAAAGTCAATGAGATGAATTTAATTTTCTTCTCTTATATTGGAATAGATTTTAAAAGAATATATTCCAATCAGTTTCCCTTCCTCCAACTCCTCTCAGATCTCTCCACCTCTCTAACTACACATTTTGTACCCTTTCTTTTTCTCTCTCATTAGATAATAAACAGGCAACTAAAAACAAAAACAAAACAAAACAAAACAAAAAAAGAAACAAAACAAAACAAACAAAAACAAAGAAAGAAGAATAGACCAAAACAAACAGTCTGGTGAGGATGGCTGTGAAGTCAATGGACAGAAAGACGTTGAACGAGCATTAGAGGGTTTAGACCTGTTAGGGCTGGTATTGATGTGCTCATTTTACATGGAACAAATGACTTCAGTTTTGTGTCTTGATCTGCTCATCCCAGAGCAAAGAGATCAAAGGCAAGATGTTTGAATTGTTTTCAGATTCCATGTCCTCCTTCATAAATGACTTTTGCTCTCTCTTTTAGGGCACAGGTGTAATGGCATGTCTGACTTCTGTCCTGCATGATGACAAAGAATTTCCAAACCCAGAGAAGTTTGACCCTGGCCACTTTCTTGATGAGAAAGGGAACTTCAAAAAGAGTGACTACTTTGTGGCTTTCTCAGTAGGCAAGTATGCTTTGTATTCATATGTGTTAGGGCCCAGGTGAGGTGATCAGGGCTGTACATGAAGAATACCATGGGTGGCATGAATAGCCATTTCCATGAGGCCAGCAAGCAGCACTGCCAAGGTGATAGTTGCTTCTTATTTGATTAGAAGCTCCATCCACTGATTCTGCTTCCTGACTCAGGGCTGAACTTCTCAAGAGCTCCTACTGGAAGAAATCCTATTCTAGTTAGGACTTCCTCTCCACCCAGAGGAGCCAGTCACTGTAAACCCAAGGAACACCTTACATGTAACAACTCGGTGCTCAAATCCAGCAGTACAGTGTGTGAAAGAAACATCTGATCAATGAATAGGAAAAGATTATTCTGTGAAAATGTGCCATGCTCCAGTCCCTTGAGGAAGCAGAGAGAGAGAGAGAGAGAGAGAGAGAGAGAGAGAGAGAACTTACAACTCTGGTGTTTTTAAAGGACACCAGGCTGAATGATCAGATTGTAAGATAAATTGCTTGCAGAAAGTACCACTTAATTACCAATTTGAAATGGTCTCAAAAAAGAAACATTGTTCCACTCTAATGTGTGATTAAGGAATTTAAGGAAGTGACTGTTACCATGGGAACAGAGGAAGTGACAGAGTATGGAAAAGTCTTCAAGACTCACACAAGCAAAAGGCTGTAGTGGACTGATAACCTGGTGTGGCTGGACCTGCTTAGGCATAGTTTCCTCCACTGTAAATTCATGTATTGTAGAGTAGTATAGAAAGCATCTAGAACCAGGGCCTGGCAGTGTTAAACCAAAGGAAAAAACAAACTCTCAATGTCTAGTACTCTGAGTTTATTCAGACCCCTGAAGGAGCAAACTCTTAGGCTAATGGGGTCCATGAAATCTACTTCTTGGGTACAGGATGCATAACAATCAAATGCAGAAAGGGTGGGTAACCAATGCTAGCAAGGTGTGGAAGAGTGGGGGCTGAAGGTCCTTTCCTGAAGTGTCAACTAAAATGGACAGAAATAGTAGATTTGTTTCAAGTAAGGAATGTGTGTTTGGCAATGCTTGTTTTCATAAGTCCACACTGTGAAATGCTCAGGGAAGCTCTCCAAGGGTGGAAAGCCACCCTTCTGTCTAACCCCTGTCTTTCTTGCTGTAATTTGGACTGTCTATCATGTGAGGTTCCTGTTGGTTTCTCATGTGCTGAAGGGCGGCTTTAACCTAACTCTGTATGTATCATTAAAAGAACTAAGGCTTTGTCCTCAGAATTCCTATTGTATTCTTTTAATAACTTAAACTTAAGTATAATAACTAATAACTTAAAATTCACAGACACTGCTTTACATGAGAAGCATCACTATGGCAAACAAACACTGTGTTAATTTTGTATCTAAACATGTTTAAGAAGTTTACATAGACCACATGACATCTGAGCCGAATCTGAAGAGATATAGAACAGAGGCTGTCCATCAACTCAGAGAAATGACTAGAATATGTCATAAAAAGCTTGGTTCTGCCTATCTGCTTTGGGTTGGGAAAATAGAGATGCCTCAGGTCTCGGGAAGTTGAAAGAGCAAGATGAAGTTAGATTCCAATAATCACTTGCAACTACTTTGTAGCATCTGTTTTTACACCTGCCCATGTCCAGCTTTTAGATTATTTTTCTTTTAACAAATTTATGACTTGAGTTATCCCTTAGAAAGCAGATCAGTAGAAATAAGCTACTGAGACCTGGAGAATAAGAGAAAAGGGCACTTTTGTATCATATAAATTGCTATAGGTATGTGTGTGTGTGTGTGTGTGTGTGTGTGTGTGTGAGTGTATATGCATCCCTCTCTCTCTCTGTGTGAGTGTGTATGTATGTATGTATGTATGTATGTATGTATGTATGTATGTATGTTTGCTGGTATGCTCATGCCCATACCTCACACCCATGCCCATGGCAGTGTTCCTGGTTAAACTCAGTTGGTCATAGAATAAAAACAAGACAAGGAGCCACGTAGACATAAAAGTGAGATCAAAACTTAGTAGACATAAAAGTGAGATCAAAACTTAGTTTGATGATAGTGTGGAGGAATTTAGGAGGTATGTGTGGCATATTAAGTGGAACCAAAATTTATTATATATGTGTATTTTCATGTATATAAAGAAATAATTAACAACAAGATATAAAAATACATATGAGCAACACTAAATGCACTTAGTGAAATTTCTTTTTGTATACATTTGTATATATGTAACAAGAATAATCAGCCATGCATGTATGCCTTTAATCTTAGCTCTCAAGGAGGTATGGGCAGGGTCAGGGTCAGGGTCAGGGTTAGGTTTAGGTTAATTACTTACTCAGAAACACATTTTCTATGTATGTTAATGCAGAATCAGAATTATGCAGAATCAATGACTTATCAGTTGCATGTCCCTTTTTAGGAAGAAGAGCTTGTATTGGAGAAGGTCTGGCCCGCATGGAGATGTTTCTAATCCTGACCAACATCTTACAGCATTTTACTTTAAAACCTCTGGTCAAACCAGAGGACATTGACACCAGCCCAGTTCAAACTGGTTTATTGTCCGTGCCTCCACCCTTTGAGCTCCGTTTCATTCCAGTCTGAAGCTGCGTAGTATTCCACATGGATGACTGGGAACCTGCTTCTACTTGTGAGCAAACAGGTCCTCCTGCCCTGTACCTGCATCTGGTAGTCCTTCCTGAATGGCAGGAATGCTACCTCTATACTTTCTCAATTCTTTATAAACCACTTCTAATTTTCATATGTGAAACAAAACTTCACTGTTTCAGCACTAATAAAGTTTTGTTGGAGCGTGTGTCAGCTCATTAGCCACATTTTCATTTGAAGGCATTTATAATGGAAAGTGTATTTATTATCAATCTCATGTCTTGTTTTAGTAAAAGTTATCAAT
This sequence comes from Mus minutoides, assembly GCA_902729485.2. Classification (NCBI taxonomy): domain Eukaryota; kingdom Metazoa; phylum Chordata; class Mammalia; order Rodentia; family Muridae; genus Mus; species Mus minutoides. The sequence goes on from CACVCL010030878.1 coordinate 27,042, forward strand.
CAGAACTTACTCTGTGATTTTTAAGAGAAGTAATTAGCCATGGAACTGAATCAGTAGTGACTCATTCCTGTGTCACTATCTAGGAGAATAATCTCTTGACAGTGTGCCATGTATACATTTTTTCTTTTCTCCAAAACTTGTAACATTTAACCTGTAGATTTCTTCATATGCGTGGTCATGTATGTAAACACATATATCTATATGTGCACACAGGGAGGTAAGGGAAAAAAATCATGCCTACCAAGGAGAGTAACATGAGACAAAACTTGAAATTTCCAGTTTTCAAGGATCCCCTACCCATATCCTCCTCTAGAGATAACTCTCCACACATGATTTCATATAACCTCATATACATGAACTGAAAAAAATGTGCACAGGTGGGTTTAAAATGAACTATGATTTGTAAGTGCTAATTATATTGTAACATATCATAGATTAAAAACAACCTACACAACCACGGCTCATAATATCGTACTTCTTGGCTACCCCATAACTTCCTTTTAAAAAATCTTTTTATTGATTTTCTGTGAGTTTCACATCATGCACCCCAATTCTACTCTCTCCAGTTCTCTTATATTCATCCTCTGCCCTTATAACTTCTCCACACCAAATAAAGAACACACAAATGACAACAGGAACAGGAACAACCATAAAACCCAACAGCAAGCAAAACTAAGCAGAGTAAACATCTCATCACTTTCAAATGTTCATTGTAATGTGTCATTGGTTTGGTTCAAGGTCTCTGGCTTCTGTGACACCGTCAATACTGGATTCCTCCTGGTTATCCTGTTGTTGTCCTGTGTCATGGAGATCCTGCAGTTTTGGATCAGTGGGACCAGCCCTTTCACGTGTTCCAACAGTTCACAGATGATGTAGATCCTTGGGTAGTCCAGTTTAAGCTCTGGACCTGGACCTGGGTGGCAGCTGCGCTTGTCAGCCTGCCTGCTCTCCCTTATCCATATCAGGCTGAGCTCTCCATAGCTGCTCTTGTTAAGCCATCCAATGCAGTTATTAACAGGAGGCAGGGTCAGCTTTTCTACTTTCATGCTCTCAGGGCCTGCTTACCAGCATCCATGTCTCCAGAGCCAGCTCCACTCTGATGCTTAGTCAAGGCAAAAATCCTACTCTCCCAAGTCTCTTCCTGCCCCACCTCTTTTCTCTCCACCTCTCCATCCACTTCTCTGTTCTCTTCAGAAAAGTGCTGGCCATGATGTATACTAAACAGCCATGGCATACCTAATTGCAATAAGACTATGCACCTCCTCTTTAATTAAGGCTAGATGAGGCAATCAAGTAGGAGGTAAGGGTCCTGAAGGCAGGCCAGCGTAAGAGACATCTCCTGCTCTCACTCTTAGGAGTCCCACAAGAAGACCAAGCAACACAACAGTAACATATGTGTTGAGGGCCTATGTCAGTCCCTTGCTGGCTCCTTGGTTGGTGGTTCAGTCTCTTGAGCCCTCTTGGGCTCAGATTGGATGATTCTGTGGGTTTTCCTGTGTTGTCCTTGACCTCTCCAGTTTCTGCAGTGCTTCTTCCCCCTCTTCAGAGGTATTCACCAAGACCTACCTAATGTTTGGCTGTGAGTCTCTGTATCTGTCTGCATCTGTTTGAAACCTCTCTGACGACAATTAGGCTAGATGATGATCTAAGAGTATATATAACAGAATATCATTAGGAATCATTTCATTGACTTTTTTTCATTCATGTTTGGTTCTATTATGAGTTTCTGGGTTATCTAGTCTCTGGGTCTTGGCCCGTTGGGCAATGTCAGGGGTGGGCTCCCTCTCATGGTATGGGTCTCAAGCTGGAACAATCATTGGTTGGCCAATCTCACAATTTTTGTACCATCTTTACCCAAGCACATCTTTTAGGTAGGATAAATTGTAGGTCTAAGCTCTTTGTGGCTGGGTTGATATCCTAATCCTTCCACTGGAAGTCTTGCCTGGCTATAGGAGGTGGCCTGTTCAGGCTCCATATCCTCCATTGCTAGGAGACTTAGCTAGGGTGACCCTCATAGATTCCTGGGAATTTCTACTGCCCTAGGTTTCTAGTTCAACCCAGAAATGCCTCCTGATTCCATTTGTTTCTCTCTGTACACTCTCACTCCCTCTTTTGATCACCCAATCCCTTCTGCTCTAAACCCCACCATTTCCTGTGCCATTTCCTCCCCCCATCCACCCTTAATGTTTATTTCATTTCCTTGTCACAGTGAGACTCATATTTCTCCCCCATGAGCCTTCATTCTAACTTAGCTTCTTTGGGTCTGTGGATTATAGTGTGATTATCCTTTACTTAATGGCTAATATGCACTTATAAGTAAGGGCATATCACGTTTGTCTTTCTGGGTCTGTTTTACCACACTCAGAATGATATCTTCTAGTTCCATCTATTTGTCTGCAAATTTATTTTTTTAAAAAAGATTTTCTTTCTTTTAAAATAAAAGCCGATTGGAACCGAGAATGTGCATAGTTTCTTTTTAAAAGATTTATTTATTTTATTTATATGTGAGTACACTGTAATTATATTCAGCCACATCAGAGAAAGAGGGCATCCTATTACAGATTACAGCCACCATGTGGTTGCTGGGAATTGAACTCAGGACCTGTGGAAAGACAGTCAGTGTTCTTAGCCATTCAGCCATCTCTCCAGTCCTTGCCTGCAAATTTTATGGTAGACACTTTCTTTGTCTATTCTTCAGTTGAGGTACATTTAGGTTGTTTTCAATTTATGGCTATTTTTTTTCAATTTTTTTATTAGAAATTTTCTTTTTTTTCTTATTTATTTATTTATTTATTTATTTATTTATTTATTTAAGAATTTCTTCATATACATTTCAAGTGTTATCCCATAAGTCCCCTATACCCTCCCCTTGCCCTGCTCCCCTACCTACCCACTCCCACTACTTGGCCCTGGCATTCTCCTGTAATGGGGCATATACACATTGCTAGACCAAGGGCCTTTCTCCCCAATAATGGCCAACTAGGCCATCTTCTAATACATATGCAGCTAGAGACATGAGCTCTGGGGGTTCTGATTAGTTCATATTGTTGTTCCATCTATAGTGTTGCAGACCCCTACAGCTCTTGGGTACTCTCTCTAGCTCCTACATTGGGGACCCTGTGTTCTGCCCTATAGATGATTGTGAGCATCCACTTCTGTATTTGTCAGGGACTGTCAAAGCTTCCCAGGAGACAGCTATATCAGGGTCCTTTCAGCAATATCCTGCTGGTGTATGCAGTAGTGTCTGCATTTGGTGGCTGATTATGTGATGGACCACCCAGGTGGGGCAATCTCTGGATGATCCATCCTTTCATTTTAGCTCCAAACTTTGTCTCTGCACCTCCTTCCATGTATATTTTAATCCCTATTATAGGGAGGAATGAAGTATCCACGCATTGTTCTTTCTTGATTTTCTTGTGTTTTGGAAATTCTATCTTGGGTATTCTAGGTTTCTGGGCTAATATCCGCTTATCAGTGAGTGCATATTAAGTGACTTCTTTTGTGATTGGGTTATCTCAGTTAGGATGATATCCTCCAGATACATCCATTTACTCAAGAATTTCATAAATTCATTGTTTTTAATAGCTGAGTAGTACTCCATTGTGTAAATGTACCACATTTTCTGTATCTATTCCTCTGTTGAGGGACATCTGGGTTCTTTCCAGCTTCTGGCTATTATAAATAAGGCTGCTATGAACATAGTGGAGCATGTGTCCTTGTTACCAGTTGGAATATCTTCTGGGTATATGCCCAGTAAAGGTATTTCTGGATCTTCCGATAGTACTATGTCCAGTTTTCTGAGAAATCGCCAGACTGATTTCCAGAGTGGTTGTACCAGCTTGCAATCCCACCAGCAATGAAGGAGTGTTCCTCCTCCTCCACATCCTTGCCAGCATCCGCTGTCACCTGAAATTTTGATCTTAGCCATTCTGACTGGTGTGAGGTGGAATCTCAGGGTTGTTTGATTTGCATTTCTCTAATGATTAAAGATTTCGAACATTTTTAAAGGTGCTTCTCAGCCCTTTGGCATTCTTCAATTCAGAATTCTTTGTTTAGCTCTGTACCCCATTTTTAATGGGGTTATTTGAATTTCTGGAGTTCAGCTTCTTGAGCTCTTTGTAAATATTGGATATTAGCCTCCTATCAGATGTAGAATTGGTAAAAATTCTTTCCCAATCTGTTGGTGGCCTTTTTTTGGTCTTATTGACAGTATCTTTTGCTTTACAGAAGCTTTGCAATTTTATAAGGTCCCATTTGTCGATTTGTGATCTTATAGCATTGCTGTTCTGTTTAGGAATTTTACCCCTGTGCCCATATCTTCAAGGTTTTTCCCTACTTTCTCCCCTATGAATTTCAGTGTCTCTGGTTTAATGTGGAGGTCTTTGATCCACTTAGACTTGAGCTTTGTACAGGAGAAAGGAATGAATCAATTCACATTCTTCTACATGTTGACCACCTATTGTGCCAGCACCATTTATTGAAAATGCTGTCTTTTTTCCACTGGATAGTTTTAGCTCCCTTGTTGAAGATAAGGTGACCAAAGGTGTGTAGGTTCATTTCTGGGTCTTCAATTCTATTCCATTGATCTAGATGTCTGTTGTTATACCAGTACCATGCAGTTTTTATCACAATTGCTCTGTAGTAGAGCTTGAGGTCGGGCATGGTGATTCCACCAGAGGTTCTTTTATTGCTGAGGATAGTTTTTGAAATCCTAAATTTTTTTATTATTCCAGATGAATTTGCAAATTGCCCTTTCTATCTCAGTGAAGAATTGAGTTGGAATTTTGATGGCGATTGCATTGAATCTCTAGATTGTTTTTGGCAAGATAGCCATTTTGACTATATTAATCCTGCCAATCCATGAGCATGGGAGATCTTTCCATCTTCTGAGATCTTCTTCAATTTCTTTCTTCAGAGACTTGAAGTTCTTGTCATACAGATCTTTCACTTTCTTCCTTAAAGTCACACCAAGGTATTTTATATTATTTGTGACTATTGTGAAGGGTGTTGTTTCCCTAATTTCTATCTCATCCTGTTTATCTTTTGTGTAGTGAAAGGCCACTAATTTGTTTCAGTTAATTTTATATCCAGCTACTGCACTGAAGCTGTTTATCAGGTTTAGGAGTTCTCTGGTGGAATCTTTAAGGTCACTTATATATACTATCATATCATCTGCAAATAGTGATATTTTGATTTCTTCCTTTCCAATTTTTATCCCCTTGATCTCCTTTCGTTGTCGAATTGCTCTGGCTAGGACTTCAAGTTCTATATTGAATAGGTAGGGAGAAAGTGGGCAGCCTTCTCTAGTCCCTGATTTTAGTGGGATTGCTTCCAGCTTCTCTTCATTTACTTTGATGTTGGCTACTGGTTTGTTGTATATTGCTTTTATTATGTTTAGGTATGGGCCTTGAATCCCAGATCTTTCCCTGACTTTTATTATGAATGCATGCTGGACTTTGTCAAATGCTTTCTCAGCATCTAAGGAGATGATCATGTGATTTTTGTCTTTGAGTTTGTTTATATAATGGATTACGTTGATGGATTTTCGTATATTATACCATCCCTGCATTCCTGGGATGAAGCCTACTTGGTCATGATGGATGATTGTTTTGATGTGTTCTTGGATTCGGTTTGCGAGGATTTTATTGAGTATTTTTGCATCAATATTCATAAGGGATATTGGTCTAAAGTTCTCTTTCTTTGTTGGATCTTTGTGTGGTTTTGGTATCAGAGCAATTGTGGCTTTGTACAACGAATTGGGTAGAGTACCTTCTGTTTCTATTTTGTGGAATAGTTTGAGGAGAGTTGGAATTAGGTCTTCTTTGAAGGTCTGATAGAACTCTGCACTAAACCCATCTGGTCCTGGGCTTTTTTTGGTTGGGAGACTATTAATGACTGCTTCTATTTCTTTAGGGGAAATGGGACTGTTAAGATTGTTAATCTGATTCTGATTTAACTTTGGTACCTGGTATCTGTCTAGGAAGTTGTCCATTTCATCCAGGTTTTCCTGTTTTGTTGAATATAGACTTTTGTATTAGGTTCTGATTATGTTTTGTATTTCTTCAGGATTAGTTGTTATCTCTCCTTTTTCATTTCTGATTTTGTTAATTCGGATACTGTCCCTCTGCTCTCTAGTTAGTCTGGCTAAGGGTTTATCTATCTTGTTGATTTTCTCAAAGAACCAGCTCCTGGTTTGGTTGATTCTTTGAATAGTTCTTTTTGTTTCCACTTGGTTAATTTCTGCTCTGAGTTTGATTATTTCCTGCTGACTGTTCCTCTTGGGTGAATTTGCTTCCTTTTGTTCTAGGGTTTCTAGGTGTTCTGTCAGACTGCTAGTATATGCTCTCTTTAGTTTCTTTTTTGAGGCACTCAGGGCTATGAGTTTTCCTCCTAGGACTGCTTTCAGTGTGTTCCATAAGTTTGGGTATATTGTGGCTTCATTTTCTTTAAACTCTAAAAAGTCTTTAATTTCTTTCTTTATTTCTTCCTTGTCCAAGGTATCATTGAGTAGAGTGTTGTTCAATTTCCACGTGAATATTGGCTTTCTATTATTTCTGCTCTTATTGAAAATCAGCCTTAGTCCATGGTGATCTGTTAGGATGCATGGGATAATTTCAATATTTTTGTATCTGTTAAGGCCTGTTTTGTGACCAATTATATGGTCAATTTTGGAGGAGGTACCATGAGGTGCTGAGAAGAAGTTATATCCTTTTGTTTTAGGATAAAATGTTCTATAGATATCTGTTAAATCCATTTGTTTCATAACTTCTGTTCATGTCCATGTGTCTCTGTTTAGTTTCTGTTTCCAGGATCTGTCCCTTGGTGAGAGTGTGGTGTTGAAGTCTCCCACTATTATTGTGTGAGGTGCAATGTGTGCTTTGAGCTTTACCAAAGTTTCTTTAATGAATGTGGCTGCCCTTACATTTGGAGCATAGATGTTTAGAATTGAGAGTTCATTTTGGTGGATTTTGCTTTCGATGAGTATGAAGTGCCCCTCTTTGTCTTTTTTGATAACTTTGGGTTGGAAGTCAATTTTATTTGATAGTAGAATGACTACTCCTGTTTGTTTCTTTGAGCCATTTGCTTGGAAAATTGTTTTCCAGCCTTTTATGCTGAGGTAGTGTCTGTCTTTGTCTCTGAGATGGGTTTCCTGTGAGCAGCCAAATGTTGGGTCTTGTTTGTGTAGCCAGTATGTTAGTCTATGCCTTTTTATTGGGGAATTGAGTCCATTGATGTTAAGATAATTCAAAGAAAATTTAGTGTTACTTCCTGTCATTTTTGATGTTAAAGATGGGAGTCTGTTCTTGTGGTTGTCTTGTTTTAGTTTTGTTAAAGGATTACTTTCTTATTTTTTCTAGGGTATAGTTTCCATCTTTGAGTTGGTGTTTTCTTATTATTATCCTTTGAAGGGCTGGATTCGTGGAAAGATATTGTGTGAATTTAGTTTTGTCATGAAAAACTTTGGTTTCTCCATCTATGGTAATTGACTGTTTTGCTGGGTATAGTAGCCTGGGCTGGCATTTGTGTTCTCTTCCTGTCTACATAACATCTGTACACGATCTTCTGGCTTTCATAGTCTCTCGTGAGAAATCTGGAGTGACTCTAATAGGCTTGCCTTTATATGTTACTTGACCTTTTTCCTTTACTGCTTTCAATATTCTGTCTTTATTTAGTGCATTTGTTGTTCTGATTATTATGTGTCAGGAGGAATTTCTTTTCTGGTCCAGTCTGTTTGGAGTTCTGTAGGCTTCTTGTATGTTCATGGGCATTTCTTTCTTTAGGTATGGGAAGTTTTCTTTTATGATTTTGTTGAAGATATTTGCTGGCCCTTTAAGTTGAGAATCTTCATTTTCATCTACTCCTATTATCTGTAGGTTTGGTCTTCTCATTGTGTCCTGGATTTCTTCGATGTTTTGAGTTAGGATCTTTTTGCCTTTTGCGTTTTCTTTGATTGTTGTGTCCATGATCTCTATGATATCTTCTGCACCTGAGATTCTCTCTTCCATCTCTTGTATTCTGTTGCTGATGCTCACATCTATGGTTCCTGATTTCTTTCCTAGGGTTTCTATATCCAGTATTGTCTCTCTTTGGGTTTTCTTCAGTGTTTCTACCTCCATTTTAAAATTTTGAATGGTTTTCTTTAATTCCATCACCTGTTTGGTTGTGTTTTCCTGTAGTTCTTTGAGGGATTTTTGTGTTTCTTCTACCTGTTTAGCAGTGTTTGCCTGTAGCTCTTTAAGGGCTTCTCCTTGTTTAGCAGTGTTCTCTTGTGATTCCTTGAGGGATTTTTGTATTTCCTCTTTAAAGGCTTCTACTTGTTTAGCAGTGTTCTTCTGTACTTCCTTGAAGAATTTTTGTTTTTCTTCTTTAAGGGCTTCTGTCTGTTTAGCATTATACTCCTGTATTTCTTTAAGTGTGTTATTAACATCCTTCTCATAATCTTCTACCATCATGATGAGATATGATTTATAATCTGCATCTTGCTTTTCAGGCATGTTGGGGTATCCAGGACTCATTGCAGTGGGTGTACTGGGTTCTGATGATGCCCATTGTTCTTGGTTTCTGTTAGTGAGATTCTTATGTTTGCCTTTCGCCATCTGGAGATTTCTGATGTTAATGTCCAAGCTGTCACTGGTTTGAGCTTGTTCTTGTGATTCTGTTAGCCTCTGACAGCACTTCTGGTAGACCAACTCCCCCCAGAGATCCAGTGTTCAAAGCACTCTCTGAACACAAGCTCTTCTCATGCAAGTCCCGTGTCTAGCAGACTGGAGCTCTGATCTACTGCCTGAGTTCTAGGGTCAGAACTCTCACAGCAGGCTGCCTCTCTTCTGTAATCCTGAGGTGATCCCAAGGTCCCTTAATCCAGAGGTGATCCTAATGTCCTGGGGTGTGGAGTGCACCCAAATGGCCCTAGCTACCTCCGCTGGGCTCAGAGGGAAGATGGCGGGGTGGTCCTGGCTGGAAGAGGTCCCACCCTCCAGTTGGGCATAGTTCCTCTGTTCCTGCTGCTGCTGAAACCAGACCCTCTCTCGTTCTCAAAGCCAACACTGTGCACCACTCATGTAACCCTGAGGTGATCCTAATGTTCTGGGGTATGGAGAGTGCACACGCGATCCTAGCCACCTCCTCTGGACTCAGAGGGAAGATGGCAGGGGGCTGGTCCTGGCTGGAAGAGGTTCCAGCCTCCGGTTGGACAGAATTCCTCTGTTCCTGCTGCTGTTGAAACCAGACCCTCTCTCGTTCTCAAAGCCAACACTGTGCACCACTCACCCGTAACCCAGAGGTGATCTTAATGTCCTAGGGTGTGGAGAGAGCACAAGCAACCCTAGTCACCTCCGCTGGGCTCAGAGGGAAGATGGCAGGAGTGGGGGGCATTGGCCCTGGCTGGACCAGACCCCAGCCTCCTGTTGGGTGGAGTTCCTTTGTTTCTGCTGCTGCTGGGACTATCCTAATGTCCTGCGGTGTGGAGAGAGCACAAGTGATCCTAGCCTCCTCCGCTGGGCTCAGAGGGAAGATGACGTCGGGGTGGTCCTGGCTGGAAGAGGTCCCAGCCTCCAGTTGGGTGGAGTTTCTCTGTTCCTGATGCTGCTGAAACCAGACTCTCCGCGGTTCTCAAAGCCAACACTGCGTACCACTCACCTGTAACCCCAAGGTGATCCTAATGTCCTGGGGTGTGGAGAGCACCCAAGCAACCCTAGCTGCCTCGGCTGGGCTCAGTGGGAAGATGGCGGGGGGGGGGGTGGCCCTGGCTGGAACCAATTTCTGGCTATTATGAACAAAGCTGCTGAGAACATAGTTGAGCAAGTGTTCATGTGGTATGGTAGAACATCCTTTGGGTATATGCCCAGGAATGGTATACCTGGGTCTAAAGCTAGATCAATTCCAATTTTTTTTTTTGAGAAATTGCCTTAGTGATTTCCAAAGTGGCTGTACACAGTTGTATTCTCACCAGAAATAGAGGAATTTTCCTCTTGCTTCAATACTTGCCAGCATGAGCTGTCACTTAAGTTTTGATCTTAGTCATTCTGACAGGTATAAGATAAAATCTCAGAGTCATTTTGATTTGTATTCCCCTGATGCCTAAGCATGTGTATTTCTTTAAGTGCATCTCAGACATTAGAGATTCCACTGTTGATAATTCTCTCTTTAACTCTGTACCCCATTTTAAAATTGGATTATATGATTTGTTACTGTTTAATTTCTTGAATTTTTATATATTTTGAATATCAGCCCTTTGTAAAATGTGGCGTTGGTGAAGATCTTTTCCCATTCTGGAGGCTGCTATCTTATCCTTTCAGTTGTTTCACCAAGATATTTTATATTATTTGTGGCTATTGTGACAGTGTCCTTTACCTTACAAAAGCTTTTCATTTTCATGAAGTCCTATTTATTAATTGTTGATCTTAAGCACCTGAGTGATTGCTATTTTGTTCATGGAATTGTTTCCTGTCCCAATGTATCCAAGACTCAAGTACAAGTGGATCAAAGACCTTAACATGAAACTAGATACACTGAGCCTGATAGAAAAGAAAGTGAGGAATAGTTTTGTATTGTCTTGTCCATCAGGACTCAGTTATTCCATGGGTAGATGAGGACCAAGGCCTGAAAGAGAAATGGGTGGGGAAAGAGAAGAGAGACCAAGCAAGGGGAGATTTTTGTCAAGGTCTGATTTCACTAAGGCACAATACCATGCTATATAAACACAGTCAAAGAAAGGAAATAAGGAGGGTCTGGGGAAGTAGAACAAAGACTTCAGGGTGAAGGACATATGGGAGAATGAGGATAGTAGGTTTGAGATGCCTTGTGATTTATCCTAGGATGCTGGAAGATGTCTTGTGCTTGATCTCAGGATACTTGTGATTAATCTCGGGATGTTGGTGCCTGCTTAACAGCCCTAGGTGTTTATCTAAGATAAGTGTCTGCTGGTTCTCAGGATCAGCCTTGTGTAAAGGAAGGGGCAGTTTGGCTCTTAACAAAGTGTTAGCTGGTCTTTATGGTGGGAATTATTGAAGGTCTGTCCTCCCACATCTCCCTCTCTTTTCTTTATTAAAGTTGGGGTTGGGGGGTGGCTATACAAAGAAGGTCAGTGGAGGGCCATGTCTTAGGCTATGTGGTGTGCATCTATGTCCAGTACCATGAAGACCACCTTCTGTAGGAACGGTGGGGCAAGGCCTTGTGTCTTAGGCTATGTGGGCAGCATACACCTCTTGGCATAATGGCCTTAGTGCACATGATGTGTACTCAAGTAGTGAACCCACAATATTCCCATCATAGAGTCACCTCGCAGCCTAATGGTGGTCTTTATTCGAGGGGTGCACCTGGCTCATGGCACCATAATACTCCTGTCATAGGCAACTCCACAGCTTATGGCCCTCAGCCACTATTAGGAGCCAAGAGCCACCCTCCATATTATAGGCATCTCCACAGCCTGTGGAACCAAGAGAACTCCGTGTCTGCAGCAAGGGTGGAAAACTGAAGACCAATAACTCCTCTCTCTGCATTGGTGGAGAAGAGGTTCTTGGCTGAGTCTTGGATGTCTACTCGGTGGTAGCGGACTGCAGCTGGTTTGTTCAAGGCAGAATCAAACTGTGACTTAACAAAACTGGTTAATCTGTTAAAGGCTCAAAGGCCAAAAGAAAGAAGCAGCAATATACTCACCATGGGTCCCAAGAGTTTGGGAAGCAAGGTGGAGAGCCAAGGAGAAGTAGAAAACCAATTTTGATACCAAGATTCATGTTTTTCTCTATTGTGTTTTCTTTCTCCTAAAGCCCAGCATCTTCTGCCTTTCATAGTCTCAGGTGAGAAGTCTGGTGTAATCTGATAGGCCTGCCTTTATATGTTACTTGACCTTTTTTCCTTACTGCTTTTAATATTCTATCTTTATTTAGTGCATTTGTTGTTTTGATAATTACGTGTCGGGAGGAATTTCTTTTCTGGTCCAGTGTATTTGGAGTTCTGTGGGCTTCTTGTATGTTCATGGGAATCTCTTTCTTTAGGTTTGGGAAGTTTTCTTCTATTATTTTGTTGAAGATATTTGCTGGTCCTTTAAGTTGAAAGTCTTCTTTTTCATCTACTCCTATTATCCGTAGGTTTGGTCTTCTCATTGTGTCCTGGATTTACTGGATGTTTTGAGTTAGGATCTTTTTGCATTTTGCATTTTCTTTGATTGTTGTGCCCATGTTCTCTATGGAACCTTCTGCACCTGAGATTCTCTCTTGCATCTCTTGTATTCTGTTGCTGATGCTCACATCTATGGTTCCTGATTTCTTTCCTAGTGTTTCTAGCTCCAAAGTTGTCTCACTTTGGGTTTTCTTTATTATTTCTATTTCTCTTTTTAGGTCCTGGATGGTTTTGTTCAATTCCATTACCTGTTTGGTTGTGTTTTCCTGTAGTTCTTTAAAGGATTTTTGTGTTTCCTCTTTAAGGACTTTTACCTCTTTAGCATTGTTCTCCTGCATTTCTTTAATTGAGTTATTCATGTCCTTCTTAATGTCTTTCTTTAGGTCCTCTACCAGCACCATGAGATATGATTTTAAATCTGAGTCTTGCTTTTCAGGTGTGTTGGGGTATCCCAGACTGGCTGAAGTGGGAGTGCTGGGTTCTGATGAAAGTGAGTGGTCTTGGTTTCTGTTATTAAGATTCTTTTTTTTCCCCAAGATTTATTAGATAACTTCTTCATTTACATTTCAAGTGTTATCCAGAAAGTTCCCTATACCCTCCCCCCTCCCGGCCCTGCTCCCCTACCCTCCTGCTCCCATATCTTGGCCCTGGTGTTCCCCTGTACTGGGGCATATAAAGTCTGCATGACCAAGGGGCCTCTCTTTTCAATGATGGCCAACTAGGCCATCCTCTTCTATATATGCAGCTAGAGACATGAGCTCAGGGGGTACTAGTTAGTTCATGTTATTCTTTTACCTATAGGGTTGAAGACCCCTTCAGCTCCTTGGGTACTTTCTCTAGCTCCTTCTTTGGGAACCCTGTGTTCCATCTAATATCTGATTGTGAGCTTCCACCTCCATGTTTGCCAGGCATTGGTATAGTCTCCCACGAGACAGCTATATCCAGGCCCTTTCAGCACTATCTTGCTGGCGTATGCTATAGTGTCTATGATTGGTGGCTGATTGTGGGATGGATCCCTGGCAGCCACAGACATTGGGTCCATCCTTTGGATTCAGCTTCACACATGATCTCTGTAACACCTTCAATGTGTGCTTTGTGCTTAATTCTAGGGAGGGGTGACGTGTCCACATTTTGATCTTCCTTCTTCTTGAGTTTCATGTGTTTAGTAAATTGTATCTTGGGTGGTCTAGGTTTCTGGGCTAATATCCACATATCAGTGAATACTTGTTATGTGAGTTCTTTTGAGATTGGGTTACTTCACTCAGGATGACAGCCTCCAGATCCATCCATTTGCCTAGGAATTTCATATATTTATTGTTTTTAATAGCTGAGTAGTACTCCATTGTGTAAATATACCAAATTTTTTGTATCCATTCCTCTGTTGAGGGACATCTGGGTTCTTTCCAGTTTCTGGCTATTATGAATAAAGCTGCTATGAACATAG
>CACVCL010030879.1:0-40555 GCA_902729485.2 Mus minutoides
TCAATCCCTTTGCTTCTTCTCTAGGTTAACCAGTTCAGGAGGTTTTACATGGCAGAGCCTTAGACAAGGCAGTTAATAAGCCAGGGGACAAGGATGCTGCCTTGGAAAGATAATTTACATTCACGGATGATTCAAATTAGAAGAGGCATCTCCAGACTCTGCAATCTCTGCGGGCGGAAAAAAAAAAAAAAAAAAAAAAAAAAAAAAACTGAAATGCTTTCAGAGATCAGGCAGATGATACAAACATGAACTAGACACATGGAAGGACAGGGTCTGAGATTAGCACTGGTATTCCACAAAGGTTAGTCAAAGCATCCAAATTCAAACCTCTATCAGTCATTTTCCTGGTCGAAGCTAATATGCCTACAACCTATACTGTACCTAGTGCGTTGAAGTTTAAAATTTTCGAATTTCTAGATTTTAAAAAGTAAAAGTATCTGAAGACCGAAAACATCACAAAGCATGGTCTTGTCTGTTATCTGACAACGAGTCAGTGCTGTTTTGAGTTCTAAGTACCCAGCACATCAATAGAGAAACAAGTCTTGTTTCATTGGAGTTTTTCATGTGGTGAGGAGGCATGGGAGCCAAATGAGAACTAAAATATAAACTTTAAACCCTGATGACCCTGGGGAAAAACAGGGCAGCAGCACGAAGCCAGGCAGTCAGAACTGTAAACTCATCGCCCGCTCAGCTGTTCAGGTCTAACCCATGTTGGAACAGCCCCCAGAGAAGGCAGTATTGTAAAGGGAATTTTCTCAAAATGCCAATGTTTAGGTATCAAATGGTTTGTGGGTGAAAAGAAGAAACATCCAGTCTAGCACTTCCTGCCTTCAGTTCCTTAAAAGAGTCTAACAGATGATTGAACAAAAAGCCACTAAAAAATAGTCCTCAGAGACATTTATTGTCAATGTAAAGAATCCAAAGGTATCTGATAAACTTTCTAATAATGTTCAACTAAAGATGTTCAATTTGGGGGTGGGGCGGGAGGAATAAGGAAAGGCCTCAACTGACAAATAGGCTGTTTCTTTAAAACATGAATTTGAAAAGCCGGGCGTGGTGGCGCACGCCTTTAATCCCAGCATTTGGGAGGCAGAGGCAGGCAGATTTCTGAGTTCCAGGCCAGCCTGGTCTACAAAGTGAGTTCCAGGATAGCCAGGGCTAAACAGAGAAACCCTGTCTCGAAAAACCAAAAAAAAAAAAAAAAAAAAAACCCATGAATTTGATTCAACAGGGGCAGGCACGGGTTGCTTGAAAGGAAAGAAAAGGGGGGCTGAGTTTGAAGAAGTAGTTTTGAAAATAATGTTTCACTTTACGATGATAAAACGATAGACTGAACTATGAAAGGGGGGGAAGAGGCAGAAAGAAAAGCTGTCATCAGTGATTTAAAAACTCACTAGCAAGAGTTGACTTAGATGTTATTTAATAACCTCTAAGTCCATCTAGTAGAGAAACCTACTCTTGGCATGACAAATAAATGCACACTTGAGCCATTTTCCATCCATCACTCTGGCAGTAACCCTTGGGAGTCACTAAGATGGACTAGCACCTGTGGCCAATGATTACACAGCAAAGGACGGCCTCGGGGAGTGGGAGGAAGACTTAACAGGCATAGGTGAGAGCAGCCTTGGAATGTATCACTCTAGATGCGTCACCTCCTCAGGGATGAGTGGTGTTTTTATTTTATGCTTTAGGATAAACATCCCAGCAACAGGTTGATTTAACTTTATTCATCTCTCAGACTATCTCACTTGGCTATTTTCTCAAAGCAGTTCAACCTTGACCTTTCTCATTTCCTTCATTTCTTTTTTTTTATTATTATTTTCTTTATTTACATTTCAAATGCTATCCCAAAAGTTCCCTATACCCTCCCCCTGCCCTGCTCCCCTACCCACCCACTCCCACTCTTGGCCCTATCATTTCCCTGTACTGGGGCATATAAAGTTTGAAAGACCAAGGGGCTTCTCTTCCCAATGATGGCTGACTAGGCCATCTTCTGCTACATATGCAGCTTGAGACTGGGGGTACTGGTTAATTATATTGTTGTTCCACCTATAGAGTTGCAGACCCCTTCAGTTCCTTTGGTACTTTCCCTAGCTCCTCCATTGGGGGCCCTATGTTCCATCTTATAGATGACTGTGAGCATCCACTTCTGTATTTGCCAGGCACTAGCATAGCCTCACATGAGAAAGATATATCAGGGTCCTTTAAGCAATAATGTCTGGGTTTGGTGGCTGATTACGGGATGGATCCCCGGGTGGGGTGCAACATCCTTAATCATCAGGGAAATGCAAATCAAAACAACCTTGAGATTACACCACACACAAGTCAGAATGGTGAAGATCAAAAAATCAGGTGACAGCAGATGCTGGTAAGGATGTGAGAAAGAGGAACACTCCTCCATTGCTGGTGGGATTGCAAGCTGGTACAACCACTCTGGAAATCAGTATGGCGGTTCCTCAGAAAATTGGACATAGTACTACCAGAGGATCCAGCTGTGGGGGCCCGACCAGCAGTAACCCCTACATTCTGGCGCCCAGATGTTGGGGCTGGATGCGAATGGTGATACCCCGAGAGCAAGCTGACTTACGCGAGGAGCTCCGCGGAAAAAGGCAGATCTAGGAAAACAGCAAGGTAAGTGCACCCATTACAGCACTAATTCATAAGAAGGTGGCACAGATTGCTGGGCTAAGCTGAACCAACATTGACCCGGTGTTGGAATTTGCTTAGGAGAAGTCAGCGAATATGGGATCGGGTATTTCCAGACCGTCAACGGTCCAAAGCTTTCAGAAGCTCATTTTGGGGAAAGGATTGGGTTTGAATGAGAAATTGCTGAAAAGTCTTTCAGATAAAATAGGCGTCTACTGTCCATGGTTCAGAGAAGAAGGTAGCTTGGACAAAGAAACCTGGGATAGGGTTGGAGAAGCATTGAGAGACACCCAAGAGGACGACCTCACCCTTTACCTTTGGGAGTTGGTCAAGGATGCAATTGAAAAAGACTTCGTACGGATCTTAGATAGTACCCAGATAGAGTTCGGGGAATCTCCAATGAGACATCCCCCAGAGAGGAGTTTTTCAGAAGAGGGCACTCTCAGTCTAAATTTAAGAGAATATAGAGATTTTGAGGATGAACCTGTAGTAGATGGAGAAGTGCAGACAGATCGTCCTCCAGGAATATGTCCTAGATGCCAGAGGGGCTACCATTGGGCCGGAGGCTGTAAATCTAGAACAGACCTTCAAGGTCGCCCGCTGCAGGGAAACGGGAAGCGGGGTCCGCCCCAGACCCCGAGTCGCCCACACTCAGCAGCTTATGGGGCCACGGAACTGCAATCCAGCCAGGGAAATCTGTTTTCGAGAGCAGCCCCAGGAAGTGCGGGATTGGACCTCTGTTCCACCACCCACACAGGATTAACCCCAGAAATGGGAGTTCAGACTCTATCTACTGGAGTCTGTGGACCTTTACCTGCAGAGACCCGTGGATTACTTTTGGGACGAAGCAGTTCCATTGTGAACGGCCTGCAGATTTTTCCAGGTGTTTTAGATAATGATTATGAGGGAGAGATTAAGATCGTGGCTGCTTGCCCTCTTTTTCCCCGAGTGCATTGGATTCAATAAACAGTTGCCTTGAGCAGAACCCCAGCCTTGGCCACATTCTTTTCCCCTTCCCCTATCTCATTACAGCTCCGGACTATTCCATCCAGGGAACCCAAATCTGTGAATGTAGGGGTTACTGCTGGTCGGGCCCCCACATCCAGCAATACCTCTCCTGGGCATATACCCAGAAGATGTTCCAACTGGTAATAAGGACACATGCTCCACTATGTTCATAGCAGCCTTATTTATAATAGCTAGAAGCTGGAAAGAACCCAGATGTCCTTCAACAGAGGAATGGATACAGAAAATGTGGTACATTTACACAATGGAGTTCTACTCAGCTATTAAAAACAATGAATTTATTAATTTCTTGGGCAAATGGATGTATCTGGAGGATATCATCCTTAGTGAGGTAACTCAATCACAAAAGATATGCACTCACTGATAAGTGGAAACTTAGAATACCCAAGATACAATTTGGAAAACACAAGAAAATCAAGAAGAAGGAAGACCAATGTGTAAATACGTCATTCCTCCTTAGAAGAGGGAACAAAATACCCATGGAAGGAGTTACAGAAACAAAGTTTGGAGCTAAGATGAAAGGATGGATCATTCCTTCATTTCTTAATGTGTAGACTGTTTACCTACATTACTCTAACTACTTGCAATTATACTATAGATAGAATATAACAAGGTGGAAATAATGAACTATTCCTCAAATATTAGTATGCTCAAAAATCATGTCACAGTTATTTATAAACATGTAAATAAGTGTCCAAAGCAGACATATGTCATGCTTTCAAGTGTCAAATTTTTCCTTCTTCTGATTTAACTATTATTATTTTTAAAGGACACGGATTATACTCTTGAGCAGTTAGCTATCAAATATAAAGCATATTTTTATGCTAGGCATTCCCCACCAAAGATCAAAACACCCTAGTGCCTAAGCAATCCAACAAAATACAAAGATGGTGAATCCAGGAAGCCTGTGTAAAGTTTGCAGGAAGTTATCAAAAGACGGACTGGCCATTCATGACTAACTAGTTTATTACATATCCTGGATCCCATTCCATAAATGTTCTGCCATTTAGTCCAATGCCATTTCTTATTCCATGAAATAATTAGTTTCTTGGTTTCCTTTGCATTTAGCCAGAAAACAGAGGTCTCCTTGCTAAATGATGCTAAAACACAGAGAAGGCAGAGTCAGACAAATTATGCTTTTTATCTCATATTTTCCTTTTATGAAGAACAAAAAAAAACTGCAGAGCTCTTTTGGAGAAAAGAAAAATGACTACTTTGTGATGAAGGCTACAAATACCTTTAAAAGTCATAGAATGGTTTCTTTGACAATACCTCTTAAGGTCCATAACAAGAACCCTGCTCAGCCAGCCACCTTGGTGGCACTCAGCACCACAGCTCTACAAAGCCAGGCAACCTATGAATGACAACTCTGTGCCATTGGTCACTTCGAGTCTTTCTATCTGCTCTGCAAGAAAAAAACTGCTCCAATGATACAGAACTGTGAACATTCTATTAAATAGATTCCATTGCTCCAAATAAAGACAGCCTCGAGTGAATGGCTCTGCCAGCCCCAAACCTTCTTTTAATTCTCCATGTGTCTTTGAGCTTACTTTTTGAAGTCTTAGTATCGTTAAACTGTTCCAAAATAAGAGAGTAGCAATTATCTAAGATGAGGAACATGATTCACACTGAGTCCCATGCTCTTGCTTGCACGTTTCCTTATTTCTCTCCTCCCACTGGCAAGAGGAGTTGCCATTGCAGACTTAGCAAAATAGTACCTGTCGCTTTCACAAACTTTAAAGACCCTGTGACAGCAGCATGATTCTCTGGTCCAGGCCATCTTTGCTGCCTTAGCATAATATACAAGTGTGTTGCTCCATCACCAGTGGTTCAAGGGAAGTGTGCGTGAGCAGACACACTCAGTATGTAGAAGTTGTGCTTCCTCTCAGCCTGTGTGACAGCCACCTGCAGATACACTGGATGGCTGACCTGTCTTGTTATACACTGTCTTACCCATCTATAACAAGAAATCTGAGAGACAATACTAAGAGTGCCCACTTCTTTTTCTTGCTGTGAGTGTCCTTTTTCCTTCCCCCTTAGTCCAGACTTAGAAGCACTGTCTAAGGCATAATTTATTGATAAAGCCGGACCATTAGGATGATGCATTGTATATCTACAAGATGTTTTTCCCCTCCACATACAATCTCATTACTCTGTGCTCTAGATCTGGTGAAATCTTGATGTTGCCATAATACATCTGCTTCATAAACAGCAGAAGTATCTTTTTTGCTTAGCCGTGGCAAATTTGTCATCATTGACATTCAATACAATTAACCAAATTAAATTGAATGCCAGATAATGCAATTGTTTAATGGGAAGGAAGAAATACAATGTTGTCTCTAAGGAGTACCTATGGGCTAGAAGGGAGAAAATGAAACTGGTTGTTCTAACATCAGAAACCTCATATCTGTTTTTAAAACATTACCATCCTAGAATAAAAAAAAAATCATGTATACTACTTACTAATGCTTTGGCTGGGCCTAAGAAACTCTGCATTTGTGGATAAATTAATCAGTTACATCTGTCTTCCAGCAAGCATGATGAAGCATAAGTTGTGTTTGTGATCTTTAAGTGGGCAGAAGTCATTGACAGTATTGGTTTTGATGTAGGCAAAATTTGTCCTATAGGTCCACACTAAACTGCCACTGGTCCCTCGGCTCTATTAACTGCATCCTGGTGTTGTATCGCAAACAAAAGGAATTCCCCACACGCTATGCTGGGTCCTGGCACCAGCCTGTGCCCTCTCCAGCCTGCCTGTAAGTGCTAAATGTGACAGGTGGACACATGCATGTTCTTGGTCATGTATCTTCATTGCTGCTGTATTGTATGATTTCCTTATTTATTCCTCTGTCCCTTCCCATTTAGGTCTAATAACTAAATGCAGCATTCATAATGAAAACGTTTACTTTCCATATGATTAGCTCTCTTGTGCAATTATCAGTCCTCATCTTCTGGGCAGCTTTTCCCCACCTGCTCTGCTCTAGCATGCTATCTGTCCACAGAACACATTGTTATCCTTATGCAAAGGAGAGAGAGACAAGGAAGCTCCTCCTCATTGACCCTGGTTGCAAGGAGATGGTTTTTGCCAAAATGCATTTGCAATTATATTAGCTACCTTCATTGCTTACATAAAGCGCAATATTGGTGGATTCACACCTGAGAAGATAATGCTTGAATTACAAATGTGAACAGACTCCTATTGGAGACCATTACCAATACCTTGAGGAGTTTCAACTGCGAATTGGACCCAAGGAGGAAATGGAGAGCTAGCTAGCCATAGGGGCAGCAGCCCTGGGGGTAGGTATTCTCATAGGCCTCAAGGTCTCTCCCTGCAGGTGCACCTCAGGCCTCTCACCAGCCAGCTGTTGCCTAGATCTATTCTCTCTGACCAAACTGTCAGGGAAGGGGGCTGAGGCTGATGCTCTAGCTCTGCTTTCGTTGAAACCTCCTTGGAAAGTACTTCTCAGCCGGAGCTCAAGCTGTTTGCCTTAAAAGGATAAAATATCTGTAAGGGGGAAAAAAATAGCTGGCTGCAGAGGCATCTCATACCAGACTGAGAAATGCTACAAGCCCCGCGCTGCTCTTCCAAGAGGGACTTGTCTTTGTTTCACCTTCATCAATTTCAAATTTCATAGCATCATCTGAGACTCAAGGAAACATTCCCTCCTGCTAGCAAGGCCACTGCCCGGAGCAAAAATTGGAAAACCAACTTAGGATGGTGCCTGATCCTCATGAGTATTTGATGGCTGGCCAGGACTTGTGGCTGGCTGGAAAGAGAAAAACATGCTTACCAGCTGAACAGAGCTGGTGATGCTTTTGTGCGGCCAGGACTGTTGTAGTCCACCCCGAAATCAGACGGAAAGGGACAGTCCAGCTGTGATGGGTAAAGCACAGCTGGAGGTGCCTCATTCCACTCTGAGCAGCATCTGCTCCCAAAGTGTATGAAGTGGAGTAGTCTGCAGCATGGGGAGCCAGGTGGGCTAGTAAAGAGGTTGTCAGTGAAGGAAGTTGAGAGTCAGCTCTGGACTAGAATATGTAATTATTCTGTAAGCCCAATCCCAGAGTGACTGAATCAATCCTGCTGGTGGCATCCTGCAAAGCTGTGTTTAAAAAGCTTCCTCAGCAGTTTTCTAACAAGCAACCATGGTTGAGAAGAAAGGGGCTTTGGGGAACAGTGAATGCTTACTTAGGAGGATAAACAATAAGACATTATATGTTTATAATCTCACAAATAAATAAATAAAACCCACCATTGCTTTTGCAAGCCAATAAAGAGTTTAGCCTGTAGAGGCATTCAACACATTAGACAGGAAATTTACCCTGGTCCTCCATTTTCTGTCCTATAAACACAACATGCCCGTCATCTTCCCATCACAGTGGCTCCCCAAATTCCATTTCACATAGGAACTACCTCAGGCATCATTTGAAAAAGTCAGATTTTAATTCATTTGTGGTAACACTTAGGCAATGAGATTTTTAAAGTTCTCCGGAAGATTCAAATGTGCAGTTGTGTTTGGGGAAAAAAAAAGTCCTACCTAACTTCTCCCAAGGTTTTGCCGCTTCTCCTCTGATTACCGGCAAACAGATACTTTCCCCAGAAGAGCCTATTTGTTATTCTTAGGTTCTACAGTTCTACAAGCCCTTAATCCTTGCAGGCCTTGGGGCAGTATAAGAACCTAGAGGTGGCTGAGAAAGGCTCCAGCAGATCAAATTCTGGTTCCGGTGTTTTACTAAGTATGTGACATTGAACATGAGCCTTACCTTACAGGAGACTAGGTGTTCTCTTCCTCTGGCTGGGAAAGGGGACTAATGTAGAATGTTCCCTATGGACATGTTCCTCCTCCATGATGCTAGGGAGGAGGAGATGGCTCAGTGGATAAAGTGCTTGCTGGAAAAGCTTCAGGACCTGAGTTTGAATCCCAGCATGCATTTAAAATCCAGGTTTAGCACTGAGACAAATAGTTTTGCCCATACAGGAAGCAGTAGATTCATTCTTAGATACTATTTTAATATAAATAAATAAAGAAAGAAAGAAAGAAAGAAAGAAGGAAGGAAGGAAGGAAGGAAGGAAGGAAGGAAGGAAGGAGAGAAAAGAAGGAAAACAGCAGCAGCAATTATTGAAGATATTACAACATCAAGAACTGCCCATGTTGTTAGCACATCCCCACATAATATGTATATACGTGCATTTACCACATACACACACACTCTCTCTCTCTCTCTCTCTCTCTCTCTCTCTCTCTCTCTCTCTCTCTCACACACACACACACACACACACACACACACACACACAAGAAAGGACATAACACAGGTTAAGCAGAGAAAAGATATCTGGCACAGAGTAAGTGTCCCATGAAAATTAGCATGATGCTGGTGGTGGTGGTGGTAGTGGTGGTGGTAGGGATAAGCAGTATCATCCTTAACCTGCTATTTCAGAACAGCTACATGCTGCCCTCTCCTCTGCACTGAAGCATGCAGACAGACCACCAATCCCTCCCTGATGTTAGATTAAATGACGCCTCTAAGGAAAAATACAAAGCATCCCATAGGTCTTGGTCTGAAGAGAAGCATCTGCGTGATTTTCGACCAATACTTAAGTATGGCTTCCCAAGTGCAGGCAAGTTTTCAGATATGGTCCTTGCCAGTTTTGGGTCACAAGGGACTACCTTTCTTTCAAACTTTGTTCTCATATAATATATTGAGAAGCATAATTATATGTCCACAAGTATAGTGCTACTTTTTAACCTCCTGGAAAATAGAACATAGCTTCAACAACATTCCTCTTGTCCTACCCTGCATCCTGAAGTGTCTTCTCCTGCTCTACTCTCCTGATTTTTTTATACTAATAACGATGATCATAAAATATTGTTCCAAAACAAGTATACACTGAAAGTGCACTACTGTTCACCCTACCTTGTATTAAACATCTGCTTTGTGTAGTTGCAGTTTTTGTGCTATTGTTTATATTTATATGTCAGTTTGGGAGAGAGAACATTCCCCTGATCTTACCAACAAAACTGTACTTACCGGAGTTCAAGCAGGCTGTACAGATTTCACTTCTCAAAAGAAATTTTCCTTAAGGAGCTAGCAAGGAAGGCGATCATTACAAAGGATGGTGGGAGGGTCTAGAAGTGGTGTCAGAAGGCTGGGTGTGAGGAAGTAGAGAGGAGCTGTCACAGGAGGGGTGGCAAAGAACACTAGCTCAACAATTCAGATTAGGATTCAAGATGCCACAGATGTGACTGTATAATAAGCTGTTGAGCATGCTGGTAAGTGCTGCTTTCAGCATGTGAGTATTTGCCACATTGTCTTGTGTTCTCAGAGCCAGGAAGGTTCAAGTCAGAGGGCCTGGGATGCTAGCAGCAATCCCAGCTCCTTGGGATGGGCAGCAGCACCTATGGTAGAGATAGCAGAAAGAGCAGCAGCCTGGTATTCAAATATGGTTGCTAGGATACCATGGAGACCCTCCATTGCTAGGCAGACAGAAAAAAAATGTTCCCATATGCCTTATAACCTGGAAACTGCAACAATGGAAACACTGCACGTCTTATTCTACCCTTTCCTAACAGAAACCCACACCCAACTCTTGAGTGAAATAATAAACAGTGGAATCTTGGAGATGCACCCCAGTCAAGCAAGGAAGCTGGCCATTCATATTCTCAGGCCATCCCTAGAGCTACTTTATTTAAGGCTTGTCAGTATTTTCATTGTAAGTCCCAGTTCAGGGGCAAGCAAGTTGACTGTAGTTCCAAACCCCCTAATGGGATATTTAGCAGCATGATCCAGTATAACATTGTAAAGCCTTTGCACAGACTTCTGTTTCACTGCATAGGCTGTAATGTCAAATTAATGTTCAAACTTAAATTGGAAAGTATTATAATAACCTTAGGTCAGACCTTAACTCCCCCACGGAAGCAGGGAAGATGAATTTCAATAACTAACAAGATTGCATTCCCATCTACATCAGTCTGCCCAGATATGTGAAGAATCTGCAGAGCTGGCCTATGGCGAATAACTCGGCTGCTTTCCATGAGAACACTCAGAAAGGTACTTGGCTCCTTCAACAGTTTTCATCGCCTGCTTTTTGGCTAGGTTAGATATTCTTACCTAGTTAGTATAGTTATAGTGGAAGGTTAGAACCAAGAGCTGCACCACTAATAACTAGCACTTGATCAAACACACGATAACACACAAACACAAACACACACACACATACACACACGATTCTGGATCAATTTATAAAACAAGTATCTCTTACTACACTTCATAAGACCATAGAACCTAAGATATTCCATTCCCTCCATGACAATCCACTAAAGCTGCTGGCTGTCACCATTCTCTGGATGTGCCCTGTCTCTGCTGATGGCTCCCTTCCATGCTCCCCTCACAGTATAAAGGGCCTACATCGTAGCAGTCTTCCCAAGTCCTACAATGCAATGGCAAGTCCTTCAGAGGGGTTCCTGATAGCGTACAGTTCAACAGAAGCCACAGAATCCACCAACTCTTTTTGTGAACTGGGCTGCATTTCACTTAACTCAGCTTTCTGAAATATTTACTTGTGCAACATTGTTGGGTCCCTTGCTTACTCTTTATTAACAAGGGTTATGTGCCTTACAGTATTTGTCCATGTGGCAGGTATTATCTCATACAACTATTGGGCTGATTTGCAAGGCTCATTTGAAGTGTAATACTGTGAAGAAATCTATGCTTTAATATTAGGCTACTTATAACAACACTGGAATTGTGTGATTCCATGACTTTTTTTTTTAAATTAAACACATAGCATTTAAGGAGATCCTGTTTCTCTTGGAATATAACATTAAGGTTTAGACAATCACACAGGATCTTCTATGTTTTAATTCCTTCCTAATAGGAAACTATGTGTCTCCTTTACCTCCAATGCTTCCAGACTATTTCACAGTCTCAAAATGAAACAGAACAGAACCTGTCATCTCGTTCTCTGAAGTGAAGCCACCTCAGGGGTAAAAAGCAACAGCTTTACAAAAACACACAAGACATTAACAAGTTTTGATGGAAATTCAAGTCGAGATCGTCCAATTGAAATGACACGGAAGGCGGTGACAGCAAAATGAAAAAGGGTTGGGAACAGCGAGTACCTCTTTAGGAATGAAATGTCATGAAATAGAAGCTCATGTGAACCATCGGCTGGCCTGATCTCACTGACTGGATGACTAGGTTTGTTTGTATGTTCCATTGTTAAGGGATCTTTTGCCTGATGTATTTTGGAACAGAGTCTAGTGGTTTTACATTCTTAAACAGTTCATTGGCAGAAGTATAAACAGATTCCAACTTACTACATCAGACCTTCCCCTCACATTCATAAATAACCTAAGATGGGTTAAAAGGCTATATCCACACAGACTATGGAAGACCAACATCCCCACTGCACCTCACAGGTGCAGCACAAGTGTCTTCCCCTGTAGTAGAGTCTGACAGAGGCTTTCTTCCAGGTTTCCCCTTAAAGGGAAAATTCCAACTAAAAGTTGTTGGAAAAAGTTATTGGGTTATTTTACATTTTGTACTGCTTTTTATACTCAAGCAACCAGTTGTTTGTAAGGAAACAAAAAGGGGCTTTAAAACCTTGTAATTCTCAAGAGGCAGCCTTAGTACGGAAACGGTAGATGGCTCTTCTCAATCACCAGATAACTGAACAGAACATCAACTGCTCAGTTAACTGCATCTCTTGGAAAGACAACCCAAAACTAAGGGGAGCATGCAGCTAAATCCATTGCAGTCTACTTACATACTTTCGCCCCAACCATATCTTAATCTTCAGGAAAGTGATTACATTTAAGTTCCACTAAAGATTAAAACCATAAACACTTGTTGCCAGCAAGTCAGAATAATAAAATGATTCAAACAATACACATTGAAATGCAAAACAACAACAACAAAAAAGTTTTTAGATTGGCACATTGTCTTAGATCTATGTGAAGCTATCTTGTCCAGCCACTTAAACCACATAGGATAATAACCATTTTGCATATAATATACTTGATTTCCTCTAAGAAAAGTACACTACCACTCAAGGCAATTTTATTCTGGTTTCCTTTATATACGTGTTTAAAAAAAAAAAAGAACAGATGTTTTTCAAAAAATATTTAAACTTACAAGGAATCTTACCATTTTATCCAATATAATCCTTCAGAATTAGAATTACAAAACTCACAGGACAATACCACCTTAGGAACCTAGTCTGTTAAAGGTATCAAAGAACCATGGGAGTGCAAAGCATTGTTCAACAGTGTCCTACAGGGATGCTGCAAAGTATGTGCTTCTCTAGTTTTATTTTCCACTGGGAATGTTTATAAAAACACGAGGGTTCTGTGTCACACTCCGATAGTCAAAAGTCTTCGAAATGTACCACATTCTGTAGTTCATTCCCCTTGCCTGGATTTATTTAGGCTTTCTCAAATGGAATGTTTAACTGGAGTTGTCAGCTGGGTTGATCATTTATTTTTTTATCAAAACAGACTTTGTTCTGGATTACCCCAAAGTCCTGCAGATACTAAAATGACAATCCTATAGAATAGTTAACGATACAAAAAGCTGCCTCTGAGTTATATTTTCATTATGCAAAACTTGGCCCAAGAGACATGGCCATGTACCTTGTTAGCTGAAACAGGCAAACATGCCAGGGACTGCAAATTAATTTACCAAAGAAAGCTCCAATGGATTCGGTTCACTCAGGTTTCTAAGACAAATTGAAATCAGCTCATCTATCATGGTAACATGGTCAGGTCGAAATCTCAGAAATATTTCTCCTTATCAACTCTCTCCTAGTCCACAGAATGCAAACTCTGTCTTTAGCTAAGCCTGTAAATGACTCGTGGGGTGGGGAGTGTCAACATGTATAGATTTGACTTGTAAGTTTTCAAAAGTGTATGTAATGTGTACTTCTGAGCCTTTCCATCCAAGAAATATAAATGGTGAGAACCAAGCATTTGCTTTCTCTTCTTATGAATCCCCTGTGTTTATGAAGTAAAGGGTTCCCAGGGACCTTCTGCTATTATGTAACACGTGTCATCCAGCCGTGTTATGTAGTTAAGAGCAGGACAACAGAATCCTCTGCTTTACCAATTATGTCATTACTATTAATTAAAATGCCATTCAGATGGTGTTCTGGTTCTGTTACTGTCCTGTCCCTGCTGTTCACTCTCCATATGGACTCTGGGCTTGAGTGTTGTGTAACAAGTTTCATTCAGTGTCCCCATCCAAGTTATGAATCCTACTGACACTAAAACTACACTGCTCTCTAACACACAAGAAGAGAAGCACAGTGGCTTGAAACCTGAGTGTGTGACACAGCTTGGTCCCCACTGGAAATAGCATGTGCTTGACTACACTGTCCCTGAAAACACATGAACCCTCTGGGGGGCAATGAAAGTGTTCATTGGTAACCATGTGAAAATTCTTTTAGGAAAAACAAGTAATATTCTCTCTTGGATATTATGAAAACATTTTTAAAAAATCAACAGACTAGGTTTCCATTTATGGATTGTAAATGTCATCCAACTCAGGAAAAATTTTAAAATTCTTCTGTTTTATATGTATATGTTCTTATTCTTTTACACTTTGATGGTGACAGAACCTCAGGTTTGAACGGTACCAGCATGAAGCGCCGGTGGCATGTAGAAAAATCCAGGAGAGCCACAAGAGCGTGGAAAGTCAGGGTAATATCAACGCATTTCATTTCAGTCTGATGAGCCTGCAGTTAGGATTTTCCGGCTGGCCAGGTTGGCTGGGGCTTTGGGGAAGAAGGGGCTTCTGATTCCTCCGTTCAACAGCCACTCACACACACGGTCAGACACACACCTGGGGCGCGTCCAAACTATGTACAGTAGGTGGCATATATGAACGTATATGTATATTTTAAAAATACCTTGGCATCTGACAAAGACATGAAGGCAACGGATGTGCAGGGAGTCTGGCCCTGAGAAACGTGCACAGCCCCTCAAGAAGTGCCGTGAAAATGAGACATTTCTGAGGATGAGGACAGACATGGCAAGCGGGAGGGGCAGGGGCCGACAGACAATACAGAGACCCGCAGCTTCCCACCGCCTGGGCGCCACATGGACCCGGGCGCGTAACCCTGCTTACTGTGGGCTCTTGGGGTAGAAGGGCAGGGTCACGTGGCTGAGATCCTGGATGTCGAAGGCGGTGGGCTCCGCGGAGATCGCCTGGCGCTTGGTGCGCGGTTCACCCTGCAAGGTGCTGGCGCTCTGCTTCTGCGCCTGCTGGGTGGCCGGCCGGATCACCGAGCGGTACTTGTCCAGTTCGTTCTGCAGCTTCTGGATCAGTTCGTCCTTCTGATCCAACTCCAGCTCCAGCTCATCGATGAGAGCATCCCGCTGCCTCAGCTCCTCGATCTTCTCCTGGAGCGCATACTGTAAATCCCGCAGGGTGCCCATGCTCCTCCGGGCTGCCGGGGGCTCCTTCCTGCCGCTGCTCCGCGTCTTGGGGCTTCTTCCCCTCTCGGATCAACTTTCCCTAAAGTCGCCGCTGCCTCGCGAGTGCAAAAGCTTCCCTCGACTTGAGACCAAAGCCAAGCCTGGCTTCTGAGCATGCCCAGTCCGCCGCTCCAGCCACCGAGAGTTTCAGTGTGCAGATTCCACTTCTCCGGGTTTAGGGATGAGCAAAACAGGTCCAGCCCAGGATGAACCTGAAAGGCGGTGGGCGCCGCGGCGCTTTGGGGAGCAAAGCCCGGAGGCGCGGTGACCCACGGGCGGGAGGAGGGAGACTGGACTCGGAGGCGGTGGCTGCTCGGCTCGGGTCACCAACGCCGCCGGGTGCCAAAGGAAGCCAGCGATGTGTGTGGGGAGCCTGATAAAGCTGGGGGCGCTGGGGCTGTGCGGGCGGAGCGAGGTTGGAGCGCTACTTTGGAGGTGGAGAGGTGGGAGGGAGAGGACCCGGAGCAAACTGGAGAGGCGTCAGCGGGCTCCGGGCTACGGAATGTGGGGCTAGGTTCCTGGAGACCAAGGAAGACAGAGCAGACTGAGCGTGCTAACAGCTTTGACTTCTGGAGGGATTGTGACCGCAGCCTCACAGAGGAAAACAGTGTGGCTGAGCTCTTGCGTCCTCCACAGCACCTTTCCCACGGGGAGCGCCTCACACAGGTGTCTAGGGTTTGCAAAGAAACTTGCCTCTCCAAAGGTGAGAGCTTACAGTGCCTGGGAGGGATTTCCTCAGGCGTCCAGGTGCCTTTGGGGAAGGTTAGGGATGGGTATCTGACCTGCACCCCCAAGCCTTTCCACACTCCTAATTTTCCCTATTCTCGCCTGCCAAACTCAGATCAATGAATTCGTCTAGGGGCAAAAGCCAAAACCCCAAATGAATTTGGGCCAGAGAAGGCCTCTCAGCAGCTCCCTGGTCCCTCCCATTTGTGCTAGCATCAGTTGCGGAATGGTTCGCTAGAGGCCTGGCTTCTTCCATTTGCTGGATTTGGTGAAGTAGGTGGGGGCTTAAAACCACAGCGGAGTTCCAAAACATTCTTACAGAAAGGGAACCATACCGTTTCAACGTTACTTTTCTGACAGCCCAGGAGTTAATGAAAAATTTTTGCCAACTTTGGGGAAGAGGTAAAATCCACAAAGGATGGGAAAACAACAGGAGCTGTAATTGCACTGTCCCACCCACTACACTAGCTCTCAACCCAACCACTTTGCCAGCCAGAACCAACTGCTCAGTGTGGGCTAAACTGCTAGCAAGAAGGTGGCATTCTTTCAGTCCAAGAATTGGTCTCTCATCTTGGGAATACTTATTTAGAATACCCAAAATATTTACCTAATGCTTACATAAATGCCTAATAGTTAACTAAACCTTCACCAGCTCGTCCAAACTTATAGCTTAAAAAAAAAATTAGGAACCTTTAAACTTGCTATTTTTTCACACTGTGTTATAATTCTCATATTCTATCTACCACCCTTTAACACTTAAGCAAAACAGATAGAAAATACATTAAAACTAAGTTTCAAGACAAAACTTCTGCCTGAAATCTCAAATTAGCCAAGGACACAAATCTATCTTCAACAACAAAAACGTTGCCTATTTATTTCCTCAAATATACAACGTTTTCTATCTGAGCTAAGAAAGCTGGACAAAGAAAGCCTACTAGCCACGAGCACATTAACAAGCTCTTTCTTTCTCTCTTAATTTCAAGGGTGCTTCTTGGTAATTAGAGGTGCAAATGAGAAGAGTGTGTGACCCTAAATGTCTTCCACAAAGACTATGATGTAGTTCTCTCTACAGACGAAGCCATGTGTAGTCCTTACAACCAGAAGCTTTGAATTCACTCCAGAGTGAAATATAAAAAGTCCGCAGGACGGGAAATATTTTTTAAAAGATAGCAGTAAATAATAGTTCTGAATTAGCTGTTATTTCTCTTAAAAGTCATCTTGAGCAGAAGTCTGCAACTCTGTGTGACTAATTGCACCCTGCAGCATCTTCCCTCTGAGACAGTTTCCTCCTCTCAGGCAAAGGTCCAGAACTTCAGTTAACCTGTGGGAATTCTCTAAAATCTCTGGGAAAATGTTTAACGCTATTTTTTTTCTTATGGATGTATTCTTAGGGTCTACAAAGCCAAGAGTTTACATATAAACACGTATCGCCAGCAATAGATAAAAGACTTTGTTTTTAGTCTCTCTTAAGACTTACATGAGGTTACTTAATGTCACCCAGCAGAAGATACAGAATATATTGCTTGGATAAAGCTTGTCTGCAAGGAAGAGAAGGAGGAAAGAAGAAAAGGAATAAAGTGATTCTCCACCTCACAAAACTATGTTTCCAACAACACTTCAGCCATACATATTCAGGGTTGTTATCAAAACTGGGCTTTATCAGTACTAAACTGTACTTAAATGAGGGACCCACTCACAAGCTATAGCATGAATACAAGTTACAGTCTCGTTCTCAAAGTTCAAAAGGTGCTCCATGGTGGATCCACCCTGAAGAATCAGGGATCTGCTGCAACCAACACAAAGAAAGCAAAGGGTTGAAAGGGATGACTATTGTAAATAACTTCCACTGTAAAAGGTGTTCTGGGCCCTTTCAAGTAAGAGCAGATTGTTATGTTAGCCTATATTACAGAATGTTGGATCCCTTCCAAAGCTGTATAACTTTCTGCAAAACTTAGAATTCTGGGATTTCTTCTTTGATGAATAAACTAAAGATAAATATTATACATTTTACACACTGATTTGGGGCAGAGTTGCACATACCTGGGTGCACGTGTGATGGCCAAGGGATGGGCCACTCACAGATGTCTTTTCTCTCCTTCCACCATCCTTGGGGAATGACTTTGTTCCTCAGGCTTAGCATGTATCTTGACCCACTAAGACACTTGCCCTCAAGTAAGCATTTTAAATAATTATCCAAACATGGTTTTGACTGGTTGTTTAGACAGTAAGGGATAAGGTTGGGGGTATTTTATTTTATTTTATTTATTATTCTCTCATATATTACATCCCAGCTACAGTTTCCCCTCCCTCCTCCCTTCTCAGTCCCTTCCTCCCCTCTCCCACAGATCCGCCCCTCCTCCATTTCCCTTAAGAATTCTTGACCACTATTTGGGAAAAAAAAAAATCATGAAATTATTTTTCAATGGACAAATTATTTTTCCTCTGCTTCTATAGTAAACTATTTTAAATATTTAAAATTATGTACATGTGTTTGTGTGCAGGAAAGCAGGTATTCTCAGTGCTCAGAGGAGGCTAGCCAATCCCTGGGAACTCAATTACTCCCTGGGATGCTGGGAGCTGCCCTGTAATTAGGTGCTGAAAACTTGAACTGAGAATGGAACTCTGGCCCTCCAAAAGGGCAGTACATGATCTCAACCTTCTCTCCAGCCCAATCCATAGCAGGTATAATTGATTGAATTAATGTAGAATTTCAAAGGAAAAAATCTACTTTCTCCTCATTAGGAAGTAGCTACCATTGATCTGGCTTGGACTAGCATTGAATGCCATTGACTCTTAGCTCAGAGGAGGCCTTGGTGGTAGACATTCACATTTACCATGATATCAGCCTGAAAGCAGTGGACTCCTACCCTAAAATTCCACCATCAACTCAGAGACTGCTTGCCTCAGTCTTCCTTTTCTCGCAGCTTGACTAGGGACAAAGCTCTACTGGTAGCCAGACCAAACAGCAGGGAACTCACAGCACTCTTCAGCTTCCCAGCCACGATTAACAATAAATGCCCACACCTTCCTTATTTCAATCTTTAATCCCTCAATGAAATAGTCAATAAAGTCGTTTAGTTATGATGATGGCTATTTTTTAATGAATAAAATATATTAGAGTCCTTCTCTCATGGTGTGACTAACATCAAAAGAACGGAGACAATTTTATGGTCCCATTGTTGATCTCACTGGTGCTACAACTCCTGAAAGAGTACTGAGTTAGAAGTGCCCTTCTGATATATCACATGGATACACAGTGAACAGGAGAAGCAGAGTGTGGCTGACAGCTCTGGTTGTAGGAAGCTATCCCCTGCAGGAGACTGTGAGATAGCTAAGACTAACAGGTATTTCTATAGCGCTCACTAGGAAGCTTACCTTTGCTGGCAGACATAAGCTTGCTTCCAGTTGCTGCTCATAATCAGCATGGCAATAAATAAAAAGCCATTTTCTTGAACATTTACGGCAGTCCTAAAACCTGGACATTATAATTTATATGTTTTACTAACAATGTCTAGGAAGTCTGAGACACAGAATGACCATCTCATGGATGGAAAAGCTGCATTTAAATCCTTATCTTTTGATATGAACCTCTAGTGCTCACCATTCATTTCAGGACAGGACTTCCCAGTAGGCCTTTGGTCTTATTTCTGAATCCAGATAAGGGAGAATACCAACAACATGGACTGTCTTGACTCTGGCAAATTAGAAAGAGGAGATGATGTTTGGAAAACCCTCAAAGAACAAGACTAAGACGTTTTTAAATTTTATCCACAAATGAGTCTCAACTCCAGAAATATTTCATCCTGCTTTAGGGCAACTAATGGATACTTATTTGCTTGGGGCTGACCTGATTTTAATACTAAAATTGTTTAGGATTGTCCCAGTTTTATAAGTGAGAATCCTAAGTGGTTCTCAGTTGTGAGCAAATAAAGAAATTGTAAACCCTACTTAAATCAGAACTGCCAAACCTTTGTAATAGATATTTACAAATCTTGTTCCCAAAGTTACTGAGTAAAGCCAAGGAAATACTTTAATAATAATATCCACAGATGCAGGCACACTAAAAACCCACTTAGGCATTTGTCTATGTGAAAATGTTAAAGACAATCGTCTTATCTCTGTGTATCATAATATAGTACAAATATGGTCTTAGACTGCAAAAAAAGGATAAATAAAGCAACATCATTTTTAATTATGTTTTGGAAAACTGGAAAAGGATTCAAGAATCTCTTTTTGTTTTTTGCCTTAATAGAAACAATTAACATTGGTTTCTTATAAGCAAAGCACAATAATTTGAGCACTTAATATTTTACTCACTCATAGAATTAAATTAGCCTTATGATTAGATTTGAGGAGAGAGATTTGATTATAAATAATATACATTTAGGGGCTAGGGAGATGACTCTGAGGTGAAGCTCTTCCAGAGGACATGAGTTCAATTTTCAGCATCTACATGGCGGAGCACAATGACCCGATGCCTTCATCTAACCTCCATGGGTACCAGGCACACACACAGTACACATGCATTAGTATGTACATACATACATACATACATACATACATACATACAAAACACCAACACATAAGATAAAATGAAATGACATTTGACATAAAATTTAAGTATATGTTCAATGGCTATAAGCAACAAATCTAGTGTTTTAAAGTCATGTTAATTCCATGGTAAGTAACCCATGGAAAAGGAAAAAAAATGATGATAAGAACTTGTTTCAGCAACTTGGAAAGCTATAGTGCAGTGCACTGAAACTGCTAGTGCGCTTAGCACTTAATGCTGTATTGGTGTCGTGTCTTATGCTCGCTAAAGTGAATTTTCAGAGCCAATGGCTCAAAATGGCGGTAAGTCATTGTTGGACTTTAGGCTAAAGCAGTCCTTTTAAAATCCAGGCAGTACTTACTAGTAAGCTGCCCATTTTCAATGCTGGAACAAAAAGGTTTAAAGAAGAGAAAGGTGGTAAATTTTTAAAATCATAAAATATAATTTAAATGGCTTTATTATGCCAGGTACATGCTTGCAATCCCAGCACATGGCAGATAAAGGAACAAGGATCTTTTGTTCAGGACTAACCTGGGCTACAATGGGGAAATGTTCTCTGAAACCTAGGCTTCATTCACAGAAATACGCTTTTTATATTTTTCAGATTTCAGTTATTTTACTTTTACTTTTCTCTGTCCTGCTCTTGAGTGTTTTGCCTGCATATAGGAATGAGTCCCACATGCATTTCCAGTGGCATCAGATCCCGTGGACCTGGAGCACTGAGGGTTATGAGCCACACGTGGGAGCTGAACACCGAGAGGTAATCCTCTGCCAGAGCAGCAAGTGCTCTCACCATCCCTCCCAGCCTTCTCCCCAGCCCCTTTCCACTGCACTTTCAGTCCAGCAGGCAAACACTTGAGTGTGTGCAGGATCCAATATCTCCCATTCACGATTAATGAGCTACACTTTCTCCATTCTGTCTCACTGGTTCTGACATAAGAAACCCACATCGTTTCCTAATCTAAGGCATCAAGATTTTCCTCTTAGTATTCTAAAACATTTGCTGTTAGTCCTTAGTGGGCAGTGCACACGTGACTTCATTAAGGACCGATTACTCTACTGGAAAAGGTAAACTTTAAATTGTGTGTTTCATTCAACATCCCTGTGGGATTTAGTACTTTGTAAGTGCCGGTGACCTTTGACTGCTTTATTCTTTAAACAAGAGTTTCGGCTGTTCAAATTATGAGTGTGTAGAGGCTGTTAGAAGTGTGTTTAAAATATAATTTTGAAAACTCTGAGAATACCTACAGTACTTATTTACTGTCCTTGAATCTCAAAAAGCAACATGCCAGGAATATGAAAACAAAGAGAAACTTCTTTGTTTTTCACTCACTGTTTGACATAACTCTAAATTGTATAACGTTGCTGAATAAACCGATCCTGTGGTTGGATGATTGTGGTACACGCCTTTGATCCCAGCACTCAGGAGGAAGAGGCAGGTAGATCTCATGAAGTCAAGGCCAGACAGGTCTACAGAGTGAGTTCTAAGACAGCCAGGGCTAAAAACCCTGTGTGTAAACCCTGTGTTGAAAAAACAAAACAAAACAAACAAAACCACCACCACCACTAACAACAACAACAAAACATTTTCGTGTTTTTAATTTTTTAAGAAAGCAGCTTTGGTACTATGGTACCTGGGAAAGCATAACTCTGTTGTTAGCATTTTCCCTTTTGACATTGCTTTTGTTTTGGTTTAAATAGCCCCTCCCAGCTGGTAGGAATTGGCTATCCTCCTAGATATTTGGTCAGTCTAAATTAAAAAAAAAATTCTTTTTGCTAGTGAACCCATTGCCATTTTTAAGGTGGGAAAAGACTGAAGATAGGATGGCGAATTAATATTGGATCAGTAAGCACAATGACTGAATTAAACAGAAGAGGATTGTGGAAAGGCGACTTGAAGAAGAGCAGCCGCAGACAAAACATCCTTAGCAGGTAAGTCCGTGGCTCTCTCCTCTCTCATTATCTTCACAGACAGGCAAGTGTCCCTTCACTTCAGATTAAGGAAACTTATTTGTGACTTTCATATAATCACCTGAGATGGATGTTCATGAACTCATCTTTCTATTGAGAAGCAAATGAAGGACTACGATGCTAAAAAAAAATGGATATCATTTCATTTCAGAGCCAAGATATGTTCCCTGATGTTTATGAAAACACCACTCTTGGAACAAGGAGGAAGCCTAGGGCTGTGTCTCATAAAAGATGTGCAAGTTTGCAACGTATCTTAACCAACTATGAAATAATCAGTTACCTTCCCTTAAATACACATTTAGAAAATATTCAGTACTTCCTTTCTAGTCTAGTTTGAATCTTGAGAACTTAATTTTGGCAAAACACAGACATTTAATCTGGCACACGAAAAATGCTTTAAATATCAGTGTCTCAGATGTAAAAGACAAACGTGTAAACATCTACTAAAGCCAGGGTTGGAAACATGGCTCACTTATTAAAGTGCTTTGCAGACAAGCATAGAGATATGAAATTGGCTCTCTAGCATCTGTATGAAGTGCCACGCAAGCTTGTCATCCCTGTACTGAGAAGTGCATCGGGTGGGGGGAGTTAGGGAGGTCCCTAGAACATGCTGTCCAATTGGTCTTGCACAATCTTTACCGAATCTCTGAGTCTTGGGTCCAATGAGGCAGAGTGTCTTTAGAAATAAGGAAGAGAGCAATAGAGCCCTTAACCTGTGGGTCATAACACCTTGGGTAGGGACAAACGACCCTTCCATAGGGGTCTTCTAAGACCATCAGAATGCACAGATATTTACATTATGATTCATAACTGTAGCAAAATGAGTTATGAAAAAGCAACAAAAATAATTTTATGGTTGGGGTTATGAGGAACTGTATTAAAGGATCTCAGTATTAGGAAGGTTGAGAACCCCTGCAATAGAGGAAGATACTCCTCAAATTCTAGCCTCTACATGCAAGCATATGCCCCAACTCATAAGCATACACACACTCATATACACAGACAAATGTATACGTTCCCCTCCCACACAAATGGCTGTATGTGCTGCCTAGCTTCAATGTGCCCAAAGAATAAATGTCAAATGGAGACTTTTATGTACTTATATATTTTGGAGCATATTCAGGTCTTTCCTTAATCACTTCATTATGTAAGACTCTTTCCCTTGAAGATCGGACTTAGGAAGTTAATTTGGAAAATTCATCCAAGTTTTCCATACAGAGCATAAAGCAGGCAAAATGTAATCTTCCTTAGGAACACATCAGTGTTGATGCCCCACCTGTTTTGAAGTGGAAACACTGAGAGGGACCACTTCAAAACATTATACTCACAGAATGATAAAAGTAAGCTCTGCTTGCTAGGAAAGTAGAGAACTTGGAGAAATGTGTGTATTTTCACCTCTCCACTGATAATAACCTGACTCTGTGGACAGCAAGAGGAATCCCACAGAGGGCAAGCCAATGCCGGATTTAACTGAATTCTGTATTCACTCTACGATTGCATTTGCTGACTTTCAAATTTTCAAGATCACACACAGGCAACACATTCCTGTACACACACACACACACACACACACACACACACACACACACACACGTGTGTGGTCACAAAACCAGGGGGCCAAGGCAGGAGGATCCAGAGCACAGTGACAGTGTATTTTTGGCAAGACACTTCCTCAAAGTTAAAACACAAATGTTCGCAACATCTGCTGTGATTGGAAGCCCCTCCTTCTTGAAGGAAAAAGCATGGCGGAGGTAAGTCTTCAGTCTTTACTAATGCTCACCATATAATTTTTATCTAGAATAAGCATCAAGATTGTTACACTCACCATCCCAGTCAGGTAGTGGTGGCACAAGCCTTTAATCCTAGCACTTGGGAGGCAGAGGCAGGCAGATTTATGAGTTCGAGGCCAGCCTGGCCTACAGAGTGAGTTCCAGGACAGCCAGGGCTATACAGAGAAACTCTGTCTCAAAACAAAACAAAACAAAACAAAACAAAACAAACGCTCACTATCCCAGTTTGTATTCTGGAGAAATCCAAAGGCAAGAAAATTAGACAACTCACACAAGAAAGAGCTAAGTCTGGAACTCCTCTCCCAATTCCCAGCACATTTGGGGGCTTTATTTTTTATATTTTGAGAAAGTACTAATTACACATTGAGAAAGTTTAATTACACATTTATTCCAATTTCTTGCAAGCAATCTTAGTGATTGAAAATAATTAAACTTTGAATATTATTTGAAGTAGGCTGACCTGGAACCCACTATGTAGACAAGACTGTCTTCAAACACTTGATCCTCCTGCCTCCACATTCGCAGTACTAATGTTATATGCATGGACCACCACAGCTGACATGAATATGCTGCTTTTTCAACTCTGAACCATGATACACTCATCAAAGATGTCCTTTCTTCCACTAAATGTTTGCAAATCTCTTCTTTATCTTATTTTCTGCATTTCTATATTTTAGCACATTTAGACATGTAGTGTCTCTTTTTTTCTATACTTTCTTGATTTTTTTGGTACCCCTTAAATTATAATTAGTGTTATAAGGGTGACTAGCCATCATATTCTGGTGCTTTCTCAAAGGAAAATATGCTATTTCATCATACTTACTTATTAATATTTTAGGTTACCATGCAAAGTGATGGGCTTCGTTGTGGTGATTTTATAAATGTATATGACTCATTCTACTTTGTTCTCACCCATTCCCTTTACTCACTACTGTCTGTCTGCCTGTCTGACCCCCATGCTGTCTGTCCCTCTGTGGCTGGTCCTGACCTTTGTGTCAGTTCAGCTTTCTGATTTCTTGTCACATGTATCCCATTATTCTGTTTCCACCACCAAGCTTAAGATCTTTTCCTCCCTCTATAATCTGCTTCCTAGTTTAATCTCTCCCTTTCTCACACAGGCACACACACAAGTTTGCATGAGCATGAATGCAATACATACATATATTGTGTATATACATATGTATGTATATAATACATATATGTATGTTTTATATAGTATATATTAAAGTGTAGGTTTATACTTACATCAAAGTATATTTATATATCCTATATATACAATATATACTGTATATATTAAAGTGTAGGTTCCACATATGAAAAGTCATCTAGTATTTGACTTTCTTAGTGTGGATTATTTTATTTTACACAGCGATTTACAGTTCTATTTTTCTGCAAATGTCATGATATAAGGTTTTACTACATAAAATTCAATTGTGTATATTGTACTGCATTTGCTTATTCACTATGGTAATGAAATTCCATTCTTCTTTTACCTTATCTGTTAGTGGGCTATTATCTAAGTTGGTTCCATTCCCTGGCTACCATGAAAATACACCTATACACATGGATGTTCAAGTGTCTGTATGCTATGAAGATTTAGAATATTTGGGGTATATACTAAGTTGGTGATAGAGCTAGGCCATGTGGTTATATTCTGAGTTTTGTTTTTCTATTTTTGTGTTTTGTTTTTTAGGGTTTTTTTAGAACCCTCTATAGTTATTTTCACAGTGATTGCATACATTTACACCCCCACCAACCGTGACTACTTAACACTTTTCCTCCATTTATCTTGTTATTTGCTTTATTTTATGGTAGCCTTTCTGACTGGCATAAGAACAAATTTTCAGACAGTTTGATTTGTATTTTTCTAATGCCCTAAGGATGTTGACAATTTTCAAGTACATTTATATTTCTTCTTTTGTGATTTATCTCTGTGCTCACAAGCATAATTTATCAACTGGGTTTTGGTGTGAGAATGTTTCTGTAGTTCTTTATATATCCTAGATATTCATTGGTCGAGTGTGTAGTTGCCGATGACATTTTTGCTATTCTGTATATGTTCTCTTCACTCTGTGATTGTTTGCTTGGCTGCTCGGAAGTCTCTTAATTTCTTACAATTCCATTTGTGAAGTCATGGGATTATTTGTTGTCTGCAGTGTTTGAAAAGTAATATTGATTTTTTTTAACTTGGCCTTTCTGGCATTACCACACACAGAAGTTTGATGTGGGTCACATGAAAATCCTACCTTACACCTCTCAGCAACTGAAAGTAGGTGGGGACAATTTAGAGGACTTCAACCTGTGATAGAAAATAAAATGTAGTTTAAAATTCTTTGGGATGTCTACTTAGTTCTCTAAATCAGATAACGTTGAGTGGCTCCAAATGATGATAAAAGATACAGGGTATGTCCATACCTATGTCCTGGAGTGTGCTTGGCAGGCACAACCACCACACTTTGGAGAGAAAAAAAAAAAGACCCTCTCTGTTGACAAAGGAGGCAGATAAAAACAAATTATTTATGCTTCATCCTTTTGGGCAAAGATATTTAAAGATATTAGCCATCCCTCTAGGGGGTTGGTACACTAGTACATTCAGATACTAAATACTGTATCCCAATATCTGGTTGCCCCAAGATGAGCAAATTCCCATGGACACCAGCTTTTGTTGTGTAAACCTTGCCTCCCAAGTTATTCCTAATTGGTTAATAAACTTGCTGACAGACTCTAGCTAGGCAGAAGAGAGGAAGACAGAGCTTCCGTTCCAGGCTTGGTGTCTGAAGTAGACAAGAAAGAGGACACCATGGGGTGGCACGGATGATGAATGAATGACCATGAAGGCTGACCTGACAGAGTAGGAGTGGTCCAGGCTGAACATGGCAAGTTATTCCTCAGGGATCACCACAGGGGAGTAGACAAAATAGCCTAGAGTGTTGATATCTGCCCAGCTGTCATGCTTTTAAGCCTAGTATGAATCTAAAGGTTTCTGTGTCTCTTATCTGGGAACAGTATATTCTGAAGTGAGGTAGAAACCCCTATAGATACGTAAAGGCTAAAAGTGGGTGAAACAAGTTTGTTTCAAACTTACAGGAAATGGACTGTAGCACCTTACTCCTAGAACTCAAATGTTGTGACTTGTTTGAATTCCTACAATCATATGATGAATTGTGGATCACTGATATTTTTTAAAGAATAATAATATTAAATATATGAAAATAAATTTTCAAATGATCCACCAAACTGAAGACAGTAAGAAAGTATTTGAGATCTAACGTGAACCTTCACCACTTCCATTCCTATGCTGTGCTGGGTTAACTGTAAAAAAGTTAATTGAGCTGTATAAAGTTGGGTGTTGTTAATTTAACTATGTCATGCCTTTATTTATGACTAAGTTTTCCTACAATAAAGTCTGTATGAGTATGTTTTCCTATAATAAAGTCTGTGTAAAGTTAAAATATTTTTCAAAGTTTATTGGACCCCCTCAGGGGTTTGTTTTTTGTTGTTGTTGTTTTGTTTTGTTTTGTTTTTTGTTGTTTTACTTTTTTTATTAGATATTTTCTTATTTTACATTTCAAATGATATCCCAAAAGTTCCCTATACCCTCATCTCACCCTGCTCCCCTACCCACCCACTCCCACTTCTTGGCCCTGGCGTTCCCCTGTATTGGGGCATATAAAGTTTGCCATACCAAGGGGCCTCTCTTCCCGATGATGGCCGACTAGGCCATCTTCTGCTACATATGCAGCTAGAGACACGAGTTCTGGGGGTTCTGGTTAGTTCATATTGTTGTTCCACCTATAGGGTTGAAGGCCCCTTCAGCTCCTTGGATACTTTCGCTAGCTTTTCCATTGGGGGGCCCTGTGTTCCATCCTATAGATGACTGTGAGCATCCACTTCTGTATTTGCCAGGCACTGGCATAGCCTCATATGAGACAGTTGTATCAGAGTCCCTTCAGCAAACTCTTGTTGGCATATGCAATAGTGTCCGGGTTTGGTGACTGATTATGGTATGGATCCCCTGGTGGGGTAGTCTCTGGATAGTCCATCCTTTCATCTTAGCTCCAAACTTTGTCTATGTTTTCATAATATTCAAACGTCTAAAGAAACGCCAGACATCTTAATGCAAGCTCTAAGTATCTCTTCTGATTGTAAGATTTCTCGTGGCTTTTCTGTGCACATCTCACTATCCGGGAGCATGAAGTCCTGGTCCCAACAACACTGCTTCCAGGTAGCAACATCTCTTCCTAGAGCCACAGTTTAGCCAATAGATAATCAGAGCCAACATCATTAGAGAAAAAACAGGAGCATAATACACTTACTACCATTCAAGCATCATCAAATTCTACCTCTTTAAAAAATGACACTGTGCTGAGAATAGAGTAAATGGCTAATAGTTAATTATATAATCCTTATACTGACCCTTTTAGCCTTCAAGTGTCCACACACCATGCCAATTCATCTTAACAATTCTGTGGATTTATTTTTTCATGGCGATTCTCTTCCTTCCTGAGAAATTCTTTTCCTGCCTCTTTTTCCTTCAAATCCAGCCTCAGTCACCACCTGCCATCTTTTGAGTTAGTAACTTGATAATTCCATTCTTCAGTTTTCTCTCCAGTGGGCTCTCTTTCTCATAACCCTCCTAAGCTGTCCCATGATATTGCCCCCTACAGTTACACTCTGCATAATTAATGAGTCCATAACATGTAGATATTGGTAAAATAAGTATGTCCTTCTATTATATAAGTAACTTCCATCATTAGACTACAAACTCCCGAAAACAAGGATATCTACCTAATTGTTTTGTCAACATCTAGCATGAGAAAATCCTAACTATATATTTGTCAATTGCACTGAGAAAAGAGAGGAATAAATGAATGAAAGTAATGCCATCTATCAAGAAAGCTGGATAAAGAGGCAATTCTTCTATTGAATGGTGAAACGCCTCTTCTACAGAAAGTTTAAGCCTTTCTGTATGTAATAAACCACATATATTAGGGTCTTAGTTGATGACTTTTTTTCAGAATAGAAAGCTCACTTGTTGAACAACAGAACCATTTGCTTAAGGTGCATGTAGAACTCTGATTTCTCCTGCCACCTTGATATTTTCCCAGAAAGTAATGCTACTTGATATTCAGATTACAGCAAGTCAATCAACTCTCTACCACACTTGATCATCAAAATCTCATATTTCTCCTTATAGCTAATGGCATGCTCCCTGCATGGTCTACTGGTGCCTGCACAGCATAGCCATTGAGCAATAGCAATCATTTCTTCTACAGTTCCACCTCTCATTCCAAAGGCTGTCTAGGGGTCACCACTTTTGGAGTAGTCTTTCTTGCTAGTTACTTCTTTCCAAACCTACTACATCATATGATGCTATTTCAGAAGCAGGGACTTCCAGCTAACAGACAAGTTACCTCAGTGATCAATAATCCATGTGTCCCATGAATTCACTTCATTTATAACATCTTTGAAAGTGCAGAATGAAGAAAGATTCAAGACAAACTTATGTACAAGAAGCAAATATATCTTTTCAAGAATTTTTCATTGCCCATTTGTTCTTTAAAATATGGGGACTAGTAGAGGGGGAGCTGGGAGGAGTACATGGAGGGGAAACTGTGATCAGGATGTATTGTATGGGAGAAGAATCTATTTTCAATAAAAATCAAAAATATACATTTCCCTTTCCCACTTTTTCAGCATGGCATGTGCCATCTCATCTTGTGAACTTTCTCTGCTTCTACTCATGATTGTTCTCTGTATAAATCAGATTTGT
This sequence comes from Mus minutoides, assembly GCA_902729485.2. Classification (NCBI taxonomy): domain Eukaryota; kingdom Metazoa; phylum Chordata; class Mammalia; order Rodentia; family Muridae; genus Mus; species Mus minutoides. Next base: position 29,956 of record CACVCL010030879.1, read on the forward strand.
TCCTTCCAATAGAATAGTTGTCTNACCTAGCCTGAGGCCCGGGCCCTGAGCTCCTGATGTGGTCTTAAAGTCCAGGAGTTGCTGGGCTCAGAGGAAAGATGGCGCGGCGGCGCGGGTGTTCTGGCTGGGAGAGGCCCAGCCTCCGGTGGGGCGGAGTTCTCAGTTCCTGCCCCTGGGAGGAACTGCTGACCCGCTGCTCCCAAAACCACCTCTGCACTCACGCTTAACCCCAATGCGATCTTAAAGTCCTGGGGTGTCCCTAGCTGTGTCCGCTGGGCTCAGAGGAAAGATGGCACGGCGGCACGGTACTGGCTGGGGGAGGCCCAGCCTCCGGTGGGGCGGAGTTCTCAGTTCCTGCCCCTGGAGTGAACTGCTGACCCGCTGCTCCCAAAACCACCTCTGCACTCACGCTTAACCCCAATGCGATCTTAAAGTCCTGGGGTGTCCCTAGCTGTGTCCGCTGGGCTCATAGGAAAGATGCATATTTGACTTTCTTAGTGTGGATTATTTTATTTTACACAGCGATTTACAGTTCTATTTTTCTGCAAATGTCATGATATAAGGTTTTACTACATAAAATTCAATTGTGTATATTGTACTGCATTTGCTTATTCACTATGGTAATGAAATTCCATTCTTCTTTTACCTTATCTGTTAGTGGGCTATTATCTAAGTTGGTTCCATTCCCTGGCTACCATGAAAATACACCTATACACATGGATGTTCAAGTGTCTGTATGCTATGAAGATTTAGAATATTTGGGGTATATACTAAGTTGGTGATAGAGCTAGGCCATGTGGTTATATTCTGAGTTTTGTTTTTCTATTTTTGTGTTTTGTTTTTTAGGGTTTTTTTAGAACCCTCTATAGTTATTTTCACAGTGATGGCATACATTTACACCCCCACCAACCGTGACTACTTAACACTTTTCTTCCATATACCTTGTTATTTGCTTTATTTTATGGTAGCCTTTCTGACTGGCATAAGAACAAATTTTCAGACAGTTTGATTTGTATTTTTCTAATGCCCTAAGGATGTTGACAATTTTCAAGTACATTTATATTTCTTCGTTTGTGATTTATCTCTGTGATCACAAGCATAATTTATCAACTGGGTTTTGGTGTGAGAATGTTTCTGTAGTTCTTTATATATCCTAGATGTTCATTGGTCGAGTGTGTAGTTGCCGATGACATTTTTGCTATTCTGTATATGTTCTCTTCACTCTGTGATTGTTTGCTTGGCTGCTCGGAAGTCTCTTAATTTCTTACAATTCCATTTGTGAAGTCATGGGATTATTTGTTGTCTGCAGTGTTTGAAAAGTAATATTGATTTTTTTTAACTTGCCTTTCTGGCATTACCACACACAGAAGTTTGATGTGGGTCACATGAAAATCCTACCTTACACCTCTCAGCAACTGAAAGTAGGTGGGGACAATTTAGAGGACTTCAACCTGTGATAGAAAATAAAATGTAGTTTAAAATTCTTTGGGATATCTACTTAGTTCTCTAAATCAGAGAACATTGTGTGGCTCCAAATGATGATAAAAGATGCACGGTATGTCCATACCCATGTCCTGGAGTGTGCTTGGCAGGCACACCCACCACACGTGGAGAGAAAAAAAAAAGACCCTCTCTGTTGACAAAGGAGGCAGATAAAAACAAATTATTTATGCTTCATCCTCTTGGGCAAAGATATTTAAAGATAGTAGCCATCCCTCTAGGGGGTTGGTCTGGTACAGTAGTACATTTGGATACTAAATACTGGTATCCCAATATCTGGTTGCCCCAAGATGAGCAAATTCCCATGGACACCAGCTTTTGTTGTGTAAACCTTGCCTCTCAAGTTATCCCTAATTGGTTAATAAACTTGCTGACAGACTCTAGCTAGGCAGAAGAGAGGAAGACAGAGCTTCTGTTCCAGGCTTGGTGTCTGAGGTAGACAAGAAAGAGGACACCATGGGGTGGCACGGATGATGAATGAATGACCATGAAGGCTGGCCTGACAGAGTAGGAGCGGTCCAGGCTGAACATGGCAAGTTATTCCTCAGGGATCACCACAGGGGAGTAGACAAAATAGCCTAGAGTGTTGATATCTGCCTAGCTGTCGTGCTTTTAAGCCTATTATGAATCTAAAGGTTTCTGTGTCTCTTATCTGGGAACAGTATATTCTGAAGTGAGGTAGAAACCCCTATAGATACGTAAAGGCTAAAAGTGGGTGAAACAAGTTTGTTTCAAACTTACAGGAAATGGACTGTAGCACCTTACTCCTAGAACTCAAATGTTGTGACTTGTTTGAATCCCTACAATCATATGATGAATTGTGGATCACTGATATATTTTAAAGAATAATAATATTAAATATATGAAAATAAATTTTCAAATGATCCACCAAAGTGAAGACAGTAAGAAAGTATTTGAGATCTAACGTGAAGCTTCACCACTTCCATTCCTGTGCTGCGCTGGGTTAACTGTAAAAAAGTTCATTGAGCTGTATAAAGTTGGGTGTTGTTCATTTAACTATGTAATGCCTTTATTTATGACTAAGTTTTCCTACAATAAAGTCTGTATGAGTATCTTTTCCTATAATAAAGTCTGTAAAGTTAAAATATTTTTCAAAGTTTATTGGACCCCTCAGGGTTGTTTTTTTATTAGATATTTTCTTATTTTACATTTCAAATGCTATTCCCAAAGTTCCCTATACCCTCATCTCACCCTGCTCCCCTACCCACCCACTCCCACTTCTTGGCCCTGGCATTCCCCTGTATTGGGGGATATAAAGTTTGCAATACCAAGGGGCTTCTCTTCCCGATGATGGCCGACTAGGCCATCTTCTGCTACATATGCAGCAAGAGATACGAGCTCTGGAGATTCTGGTTATTTCATATTGTTTTTCCTCTTAAAGGGTTGCAGACCCCTTCAGCTCCAAGGATACTTTCTCTAGCTTCTCCATTGGGGACCCTGTGTTCCATCCTATAGATGACTGTGAGCATCCACTTCTGTATTTGCCAGGCACTGGCATAGCCTCATATGAGACAGTTATATCAGGGCCCCTTCAGCAAACTCTTGTTGGCATATGCAATAGTGTCCGGGTTTGGTGACTGAATATGGCTTGGATCCCCTGGTGGGGTAGTCTCTGGATAGTCCATCCTTTCGTCTTAGCTCCAAACTTTGTCTCTGTTTTCATAATATCCAAACGTCTAAAGAAAAGCCAGACAACTTAATGCAAGCTCTAAGTATCTCTTCTGATTGTGAGATTTCTCATGGCTTTTCTGTGAACATCTCACTATCCAGGAGCTTGAAGTCCTGGTCCTAACAACACTGCTTCCAGGTAACAACATTTCTTCCTAGAGCCACAGTTTAGCCAATAGACAACCAGAGCCAACATCACTAGAGAAAAACAGGAGCATAACACACTGACTGCCATTCAAGCATCATCAAATTCTATCTCTTTAAAAAATGACACTGTGTCGAGAATAGACTAAATGGCTAATAGTTAATTATATAATCCTTATACTGACCCTTTTAGTCTTCAAGTGTCCACACACCGTGCCAATTCATCTTAACAATTCTGTGGATTTTTTTTTCATGGCGATTCTCTTCCTTCCCGAGAAATTCCTTTCCTGCCTCTTTTTTCTTTCAAATCCAGCCTCAGTCACCACCTGCCATCTTTTGAGTTAGTAACTTGATAATTCCATTCTTCAGTTTTCTCTCCAGTGAGCTCTCTTTCTCATAACCCTCCTGAGCTGTCCCATGATATTGCCCCCTACAGTTACACTCACCATGATTTATGATTCCATAGCATGTAGATATTGGTAAGATAAGTATGTCCTTCTATTATATAAGTAACTTCCATCATTAGACTGCAAACTCCCGAAAACAAGGATATCTACCTAATTGTTTTGTCAACATCTAGCATGAGAAAATCCTAACTATATATTTGTCAATTGCACTGAGAAAAGAAAGATAGGAATAAATGAATGAAAGTAATGCCATCTATCAAGAAAGCTGGATAAAGAGGCAATTCTTCTGTTGAATGGTGAAACACCTCTCCTACAGAAAGTTTAAGCCTTTCTGTATGTAGTAAACCACATATATTAGGGTCCTAGTTGAATGACTTTTTTTTCAGAATAGAAAGCTCAGATATCACTTGTTGAACAACAGAACCATTTGCTTAAGGTGCATGTAGAACTCTGGTTTCTCCTTCCACCTTGATATTTTCCCAGAAAGTAGTGCTACTTAATATTCAGATTACAGCAAGTCAATCAACTCTCTACCACACTTGATCATCAAAATCTCATATTTCTTCTTATAGCTAATGGCATGCTGCCTGCATGGTATACTGCTGTCTGCACAGCATAACCATTGAGCAATATCAATCATTTCTTCTACAGTTCCACCTTCTCATTCCAAAGGCTGTCTAGGGGTCACCACTTTTGGAGTAGTCTTTCTTGCTATGTACTTCTTTCCAAACCTACTACATCATATGATGCTATTTCAGAAGCAGGGACTTCCAGCTAACAGACAAGTTACCTCAGTGATCAATAATCCATGTGTCCCATGAATTCACTTCATTTATAACATCTTTGAAAGTGCAGAATGAAGAAAGAGTCAAGACAAACTTATGTACAAGAAGCAAATATATCTCTTCAAGAATTTTTCATTGCCCATTTGTTCTTTAAAATATGGGGACTAGTAGAGGGGGAGCTGGGAGGGGTACATGGAGGGGAAACTGTGATCAGGATGTATTGTATGGGAGAAGAATCTATTTTCAATAAAAATCAAAAATATACATTTCCCTTTCCCACTTTTTCAGCATGGCATGTGCCATCTCATCTTGTGAACTTTCTCTGCTTCTACTCATGATTGTTCTCTGTATAAATCAGATTTGTTCCTTCCAATAGAATAGTTGTCTTAATACCATAATAAAATGAACATTAATGCTTTTCAGTGTTTGTGGTAACACTAAAGCTATAACACTGTATTTAAAAGCCTACAATTTAATCAAAGAACAATCATATGTTTGCTAATGTTAAACAAGCAATAATTCTTAGGTTAAAAGTTTTCTGTTCATTTTTAAAGATATAGAAAAAGCTAATAAAATTCTTAGAAATTCTAAGACTCTTTGGGAATTCTAAGAATTAGAATTAGAATTAGGATTCTAAGATTCTTAAGGAATCTTAAGAATTCTAAGATTCTATAGAACCTTGTCTATAAGTGATAAATCTGAGCACAGGCTTTAACACTTGAATCTCACTTGTTTCTATAAGTGAAATTTAAAATACAAATCTGTATATTTGCCTTAATGTCTAAGTAGGTATTTCAGTGTTTGACTTGCAAGTGGAAGAAACTTCTGGCTCATTGAGAAAACTTTAGTGCTAATACACATTTGGATGTAAAGACTATCTTAGTATCATATCCTTTACCTGGGGGAGCTTTTGACTGAAGCAGTTCTCAATGTGCATATTCTTTCTAAAAGAAATATTTTAAAGGGGGGAAAGATACATATGAATCTTCATAGTAGTTAGTTCATATGAGAAAAAAGATCTTATGGATCTATAATATTGATTCTTTCCTATACAGAAATTACATTCTGTATGCACTTTTAATTATTTTTGTATTCTTGTTAAGATATGCCATTTTATAAGTACAAAATTAAAGCATTACAGGATTTTTAAAATGTTCATTTATTTGCACGATTCATTTTTTATAAATGCATTTCTTTCCATAAACAATATATAGCAAACAGTACATTCCTCACATTTTTGTTAGCAGTTAAGTTACTGATTTCTGACGCCCAAAATACAGAACTAAAGGTCCAATTGCACCCTCTACTGTCCAAATTTTCTATGCCACATCAAGCAAAGCTCAGCATGTTTGTTTAACATCTTCATCAACATAGTAATAGACAAATCACAACAGTTTCCTTTTCACATTAACTGAGGTATGCTTAAGATGCAAAAAATACAGTTCCTAAATTTTCTTCAGTGATACAATAAAATGCTATTTATATAGTTAGCTGTGTAAAACTGGTTTTTAAAATGACTTGGAAATGTAACATGAAGAACTAGTTACCTTAAAATATTTGTAATATTTTATTAAGTTTGCCCTCTTTATTTCAAATAAAATAACATTAAACGGTTATTCTTCAATACTATACAGGCATATTTTTTAAGTTGGGATTGTAATTCCTCATACTATTATCAATATTTAAAATACCCAACTCAAAGGTAATAGCCGCTTTGTATTTTTTTTCTTAAACCTGTCACTGATTTTCACTACAGACTTTTTTTATTCAAAATCAATTATTGTCCTGATTATCTTATCAAGTTTTTTTCTGATAATGAGCTTATGTTAATTACCCTCTCCATCAAGGAAAATTTTTTAAAAATGCACAATGAATCAAAGAAGCAAGGCACCGGGATACTTGAAAATACTGAAGCCTTGAGGGGTGATAACACAGAGAAGGGGGAGCTCTGAACGGTGAGGAGAACATGCAAGATCCCCCTTGGGTACTATTCGCCCATTAAACACCGAGAAGACTTAGACATCGCTGCATGTCCATATTGGGAACTAAAACACTAAAATGCTAAGCACAGTTCCTAAAAGTCTCATGGACTGAGAGAGAGGAACAGATGATAGCTCAAAGCACCAAAGAGTGAAGAGCCATGAAGTCTCATGGACCGAGAGGAACAGATGATAGCTCAAAGCACCAAAGGGTGAAGAGCCATGAAGTCTCATGGACTGAGAGAGAGGAACAGATGATAGCTCAAAGCACCAAAGAGTGAAGAGCCATGAAGCCCAGATGCTAACCCCTAAAAACCCTGTCCGTTTTAGACTGGAGTCTCTAGAACCCTCTGCATCTACTCTGTCGATAACTGGCTCAAGGTGAGAAGCCCTACACTTCTGCCTGTCAAGAGAAAGAGTAGATCCTCCTGAAGAAAAAGCCCAGAGTCCAGAGTCCACCCATCTCTGTGTTCTTTCACAAGCAGAATAAGGTCAGATCCACACAGCTACACATACACCTCTATAACGGAAACTAAGAAAAAAAAATATTCACAGTAGAAGCAGTACCACAGTAGCAGAGGCTACAGCAAGAGCTGAGATTAGAACTGTCAGGTCTTTAAAGTGAGTTTTAAAGTCACTGTGACAGACATGATTGAAGAGTGAGATGAAAGTTTTGGTAAATTTGGTGGATGGGTGGATGGAGGAAAATTATGAAATTATATCAAATTATATCAAAAATTTATAACTGGTAAAAGAACAACAATTGTGTTAAAGTTCAACAGTAGAATGAGTCTGAAGCAAATTACTGTATTACATGGAGAGCAGGGACAGCTGTGTTGCTACATTCATATAATCCCAGCATTCAGGAGGCTAAGGCAGAGGATTACTATGAAGTGAGGACAGCCTGGGCTACATAGTGAATTCCAGGATAGCCTTGGCTACACAGGGAGAAGGACAGGGGTAGGAAGAGGGAGAGAGAAAGAGACAGAAAGACAGACAGACCATAGAGACTAACCCACCGGGGATCCATCCCATAATCAGTCACTAAACTCAGACACTATTGCATAGGACAGCAAGTGTTTACTGAAGGGACCCTGATATAGCTGACTCCCACAGAAGTGGATGCTCACAGTCATCCATAAGAGGAAGCACGGGGCCCACATTGAAGAAGCTAGAGATAGAACACCAGGAGCTGAAGGGGTCTGCAACCCTAGAAGAGGAACAACAATATGAACTAACCAGAACCCCCAGAACTCGTGTCTCTAGCTCCATATATAGCAGAAGATGGTCTAGTTGGCCATCATTGGGAAGAGAGGCCCCTTGGTACTGCAATCTTTATATGCCCCAATACAGGGGAACGCCTGGGCCAAGAAGTGGGAGTGGGTGGGCAGGGGAGCAGGGAGGGGGGAGAGGGAGGGGACTTTCGTGATAGCAATTGAAATGTAAATTAAGAAAAGATCTAATAAAAAAATGAAAAAAAAAGTAGAGAAGAAACTCCTAATAGGCATAAATGCCCATTAAATTCAATAAAGCAACAGTAAAATGACAGCTAGCCCTTTGACTAAAGGAATGAAACCTGGAAGGCAGTGGAAGGTGCAGAACTGAAACTTCCAGGGATCTGCACATGAAAAGACAAACTGTGAAAACAAAATCAAGTAAGTTGTCAAAGGGTAAACCCAGAGAATTTGTTAGCAACCTTACCACACTAATGGAGACACGCAGAGTTACTTCTTGGGTAGAAGGACAAATCTTGTACAAAAAAAAAGCATGGGCTTTAAGGAGATATTCAGTATGATAGAAAGACAACTAAGGGTTAAGTCTGTGAAAAAATATCACCACACAAGACAATAGTAACACTTTACTATAAGTGTTATAAGTAACAATAGGCAGCATTACTTCCTCATTGCACTCTCTAAGTAATAATGAACTTGGCATTTTATTTATACTCTTACTAGTTTTGTGATATACTATATTATTGACTTTCCTGGGTAAACACCTAAAAATAGCAAAGCATATGTAATAGCCTATGTAATGTAAAAGCACATGCAATGGCAAATGAGAGGGAGTACTCAGAGTCAATGACTGATTCAAGGGGAAAAGAATAGGAAAGAAAAGGTAAAGTTAAAATGGGAAACACAATAGAAACAAGCATAGGACACATCCAAGTGAAATGTAATGCTGAAACTACTGTAAATAGATTAAATGCTAGAAAAAGGCAAATTGAAGAATAATTTAATACCTATGTACACCATCCAAGATAGAATTTTTATGTAAGGAAATAAGAAGATCTGGAGTTAAAAGTAGGAGAGGCATGAACCAAATACAAACCCAAAGAAAGTCTGTGTGCCTCCGCTGCCTCAAGGAGGAATGTAAGGGGAAAATCCTGGCTGGAGATAAAGACATATTTCAGAATTAAAACTGCACTGGTTTAGTGGGAAATAATTGTAATTACACAACAGATAGGCTGGATGACAGCCTCAAAACATCAAGCAAAATATTGTAGTATAAAGAACATTCAGAAATATTTATGATCTCATTAGATTGCAATTCAAGTCTTGGAATAAGTGATGAGTCTAACAGGCAGAAGAGTAACCAGATGATTCAAACCACATACAAATACCTAACTTAAACGTTATGACTCTGCAGCCTCAACTAGTAGAGTATATAACTAGTAGAGTATATACCACCTTCTACATAGTACATGGTTAATACCTATTGAAAATGGTCATGTGCTAAACCATAAAACAAGTATCAACAAACTTTAAATGGTTGAGATGATGTCTTGTAGAAGAGATAAACTGTAAAAAGGTTTATCTAAGTGAACACAAAATAATACACAAAGTCTATTCATGATTTCAGCATCTTGAAAGATTGAATCATTAAGAAAGACAAGTGATAGAAATACACATGCCCACAATCTGATACCAAAACAAACAAACAAACAAACAAACAAACAACTTAAACTATGTGGTAAAATGTGTAATTTCCCCTATAACTTTGGCATCACAAGAAAAAAATAGACTCCCATAATACCATTTCTGTTCATTATTTTAAAAGGTTCTGGACATCAATACAAGATAAGAACTATAAACAAATAGTTAAGTGAATTTGTTTGACAAGGAGAGTATATGCAAAGATAACACTCTAAAGTTTTAAAATCATATTTCTGTGCCAAGAACAAGCAAACAGCATTAGTGGTGTGCTGATAAACAAGTCCATCAATGCATTGGAGTCCTGAGCAATGCATATGCATGCCATTTGATCTACAACCAATGTGACACTATATAAATAAAGTCTTGTCAATAAGTAGTGCTTCATCAACTAAATATATATATTTAAAGAAATAAATCTTGGGTCCTTCTGTCATCTGCAAAATTCAATTCTTGTGAATTATTGATTTAAATATGAGAGATAAACGAATAAATCTTGTGAGGCACAAGAGAGGAGAGTGCATCCACTGCCTCCGAGTGAAAAGGACACCTGAAGCAAGAAACAAAAAGCACCATTTGTCTTATGGGGGGAAATCGGTCCAATGAACCACATGAGATTCTTATGACCAACAGAGAGTTGGGATGGATGTACATCATGATACACAGGGCGCACAACACCAAGATAAAGTCTATTGTACTCTATGGGCTTAAGGTCATGAGAATATATCACTGTAGTTCCATTTTGAGGGAAAAGTTGGTATTATGGGAGGTTTAATCATATGCAACCAGAAGGTATTAAAGAAATCTCTGTGACTTCTAGTTAACTTTTCTTTGAATACAAAACTTCTCTAAAAATAATGTCTACTTTGAAAGATAGCAAAATGCATTGTTGATAGTAATACCAGGAGTTAAATTGGACATAGTATTACCGAAGGACCCAACTATACCACTCCAAGGCATATACCCAGAAGATGCTCTAACATTTAATAAGGACACATGCTCCACTATGTTCACAGCAGCCTTATTTATACAAGCCAGAAGCTAGAAAGAACCCAGATGTCCTTCAACAGAGGAATGGATACAGAAAAAAAATTACACAATGGAATACTACTCAGCTATTAAAAATGATGAATTCATGAAATTCTTAGGCAAATGGATGGAACTAG
>CACVCL010030883.1:0-40434 GCA_902729485.2 Mus minutoides
TTGCTGATTGGTGCACCAAGCCACACCTCATTTGCATGTGGCCCGTTCATTGGTGCCACAAGCCACAGCCATTAGCATATTTTCCCTTCATTGGTACTACAAGCAGTGCCTCATTAGCATATTTTCCCTTCGGGAGGGGCTACTGCCTGAGGAGGGCCTGAAGAGGGAGCCCGGGTTTTCCCGAGCAACTGCCATTCCTGAGCAACTGCCATTCCAGAGCAACTGCCGTTCCTGAGCAACTGCCATTCCGGAGCAACTGCCGCTCCCTACATCATACAGAAAAAAAAAAAAAGGTTTGAGGCCTGTCTATTTAGGTACAAAGACATGTCGAGAGAAAAACAATTGAAGCCGAGAGTAGTAGCACTGCCTTTAGGTTGGCAACAATCCCTGGGTGGATCGCAGGACAGCGAGTGGTAATGTGCACAGAGAGAGGTGTTTGCCCTTATACAGTCTTAGACGTCACACAGGAATTCCTGTGCTGCGTTTGCAAAAAGTTATTTCATGCTAAAAAGGTTCTTATTGCACTTCATCTTTTAAATTCATTTTTATTTTATGTGTATGAGTGTTTTTGCCTACAGGTATGTATGTTCACTGTGTACATACCTGGTGCCTGTGGAAACCAGGAGAGGGGTATTGGATCCCTTGAAACTAGAGGTAGAGCTGGTGGTAAGCTTCTGTGTTGGTGCTGGGAACCAAACTACTGAGCTATCTCTCCAGCCCCCATCTATTTATTGTGTATCCCTGGCTGTTATGGAATTCACTGTGTAAACAGAGTGGCCTCAGACTCACAGAGATCCCCCTGTTTCTGCCTCCCACATTCTGGGGTTAAAAGCATGCAGCACCCCACTCAGCAATTTTTTTTTCAGTTATTTGATTGTGTGTGTGTGTGTGTGTGTGTGTGTGTGTGTGTGTTTATATGTGTACACATTGATGTAGAAATCAGAAGACATCTTGTAGGAGTTCTCTCCTACCATCACCTGGATGCCAGGATCAAATTCAGGCTGCAAGTTTGGTAACAAGTGCCTTTGTGAGTTGAGCTACTAGTTGCTCCTACACACACACACACACACACACACACACACACACTTTTTTTTTTTTATGCAAGTACACTGTAGCTGTCCTCAGACACTCCAGAAGAGGGAGCCAGATCGGATGGTTGTGAGCCACCATGTGGTTGCTGGGACCTGAACTCATCACCTTCGGAAGAGCAGTCGGGTGCTCTTACCCGCTGAGCCATCTCACCAGCCCCTACACACACACTTTTAACATCCTTAGTATAGTGTGGTGGTGGTGGTGGTGGATGTGTGTGTGTGTGTGTGTGTGTGTGTGTGTGTGTGTGTGTGTGTGTTATGTGCCTATGAGTTTGGAGAAAAAAAAATTAGTGTCTTGATCAGGCTACCATCTAACTGGTGGTGATCCTATTGCTTCAGTCTCTTGATAGCTGGGATCATGGCTATACCATGCCCAGATCCTCAGTTTTTAAAAAATATTTTTATGTGTGTGTGTGTGTGTATGAATTAGTAACCTGTAGTTGTCTTCAGACACACCAGAAGAGGGCATCAGATCCCATTACAGGTGGTTGTGAGCCATCATGTAATTGCTGGGAATTGAACTCAGGACCTCTAGGACCTCTAGAAGAGCAATCAGTGCTCTTAACCCCTGAGCCATCTCTCCAGCCCCCTCCTTTTGGGGGAGCAGTTTATTTTTAATTGTTTTTAATTACATATATGTTTCTGTATGTGGATATGTTCACATAAGTGCAGGTACTCATAGAGGTCAGAGATGTAAGATGCCCTTGGAGATGGAGTTAAACATGGTTGTGAGCCATTTGATATGAGCACCAATTGAATTTGGGTCCTCTGGACCGACTTGCTGCCTTACAACTAGAATTCCAGTATATGCAATTAACTGCTCAGCCATCCCCTCTGCCCTCCTCATTATTGTCAACATAGTGTAAACCAGAGAGCACTCCTTGGTGCAAAGATTCTGTGTGTTCTTTCATTCTCTACACCCAGGCTTCATTGGGACGTGTGATCCCAGCAATTATTCATTGACGTGAAGTATGAGTTAGAGTCAGACAATTAGCACTCTCTGCTCTGCGTGGGTCTCCCTGCCCCTGTGTCTCTGAGATCAGGGAGGATTCTCCTGTTGGATCACATAGTGCATAGAGCCCCATGTTCACAGAGCTCTCAACCACTTGTTGCCATTTCAAGTACAGTGACTTCAGGGTCTTCCTTGGAATAACAGATTTCTCCCTTTTGTTTGTTCTCTTCTTTCTTCACAAAGACCTGAGGATGAGATGTTTTTGAAGCAACTTTCTAGTAGTTACTCAGTGGAAAAGGACTATGATGCTCCCCTCTTCTACAGAGAAGAAGGAAACAGGAAATTCCAAGAAAAGGAGTACACAGGTGCTGCAGTGCTGTACTCTAAGGTAACATGCGTCCAACCAGCAGCTGAACACGGCGGAAGGTAGAGTCCAAGTGCAGACTCAGCCAGTCCGTTGTTTGCTTTGGTTGGTTGGGTTGTTTGTTTTTTTGTTCCTTCTTCTTTATAAGTCAGATTGGATTTGGGAAAAATATAGTAGAATTCTATTGTTGATTATATTCACAAACAAAAGACAGTTTTTATGTCCCGAATTTTGGCAAGATTCTTCCCATATTCCTTCAGACCCATAGCAGCAACAAGCTTATTGGCCCTTTGCCAGGTATTCTCACTGAATTGTACAGCATTTGTCTGAAGAAATGATGAAAATTTTACCTTGATGCTCCTAAGTTAGTGAATAGCTAGGTTTTTAGCTAGCCACTTTGCTAGCTTACAACTAGAATGACTTTGGCTGAGCTTGGTGACACTTGCCTTTAGTTCCAGCACTCAGGAGGCAGAACAGGTGAATCTCTTGAGTCCAAGGCCAGCCTAGTCTACATAACAAGTTCTAGCCTGGCCAGGGATATGTAGTAAGACTCTGTCTCAATAAAGTAAATAGCCAGAATGACTTAAATATTGATTTTAAAAAAAAAAAAAAGGAAGGAAGAAAATGAGTGGATTTGCCATAGCCTAGTCAAGCTAGATTTTCTTGGTTATATGTTAACATATTACTATTAACAACAACACATAATTTACACTAACCATGACAAACTATATTTTTAAATTATTTTATATGTATGGGTTTTCACCTACATTTATGTGCACTGCATGTGTGCTTGGTACCCAAGGAGCCCAGAAGAGGGCATCATATCCCCTGGAACTAGAGTTACAGATTATGTATGGGTTCTAGGAATCAAACCCGTGTCCTCTGGAAGAACAGCCAGTGTTTGGTTTTTTTTGTTTTTTTGTTTGTTTTTTTTTTCCCCTTGTTCCGGTCAACCCTGCTCTGCTTGACCCCGCTCGCTCCAGCCAGCCCCACTTGCTCCTGGCCGCCCCCATACAGCCCCCGCTTGTTCCAGCCAGCTCCGCTCGCTCTGATCGGCTCCACTTGCTCCGGTTTGGCCCCGCTCATTCCAGCCGTCCCCGTTCAGCCCCACTCGCTCCGGCCCTGCTAGCTCCAGCATCCCCGCTTGCTCCGGCCGTCCCCGTTCAGCTCCGCTCGCTTCGGTTGGTCTCTCCGGTCCAAGGATTCATTTCTTATTATTCTTCATAAGTGCGCTGTAGCTGACTTCAGACGCACCAGAGGAGGGCGTCAGATCTTGTTACAGGTGGTTGTAAGCCACCATGTGGTTGCTGGGATTTGAACTCATCACCTTCGGAAGAGCAGTCGGGTGCTCTAACCCCCTGAGCCATCTCACCAGCCCCAGCCAGTGTTCTTAACTGCTGGATCAGCTCTCCAGTCCCACCAGGCTAGATTTGGAAGCAGAACCCAGGCTTTCACACTGTGTTACTCTAACTCACTTGCTTCCTTGGAACCCTGAGAAAATTCCTCCTATTGGCTTTTCAGAGATCTATATGGGCTTAAAACAAGAATATGTGAAACTTTTTTTTTTTTTTAACAATGTGAGAGCTGGACGAGCGCTCGGACCGTTCCACTCCATTCTTTTTTTTTTAAAGATTTATTTTATTTATTATATGTAAGTACACTGTAGCTGTCTTCAGACACTCCAGAAGAGGGCGCCAGATCTCGTTACGGATGGTTGTGAGCCACCATGTGGATGCTGGGATTTGAACTTATCACCTTCGGAAGAGCAGTCGGGTGCTCTTACCCACTGAGCCATCTCACCAGCCCCTATGTCAAACTCTTGATCTGTGATTTTATATATTAAAAGAATGGAGTAAGCCTAGAAGTTTGGCACACTCCTGTGATCCAAGCTTCAGGAAGGGAAGAAGGTCAGGAGTTGAAGGCTAGTCAGTCTTAGCTTTGGGACAAGTTTGAGGCTAGCATGAGCTATATGAAACCCTGTCTAGGAGAGGAGAAAGAAAGGTAAAGGGGTAAAGGTGAGGTGTAGCTCCACGCTATACCACTTGCCTAACAGGCGTGATGCCCAAGGTTTTTGTTCCCATCCCTGGGGTTCAGAGAGTTGTACATGTCCGGTATCTTTAAAAGTCAATATTCTACCCTTGGAATTTACTTTCCTAAAAATATTAAAGCTACAACATCCACTCTACAAACATGTAAAAGCCCTTCTTTGTAATGGTGTAAGAAAGTATTTGGCTTCAATTTTATGCCTTTGCATCCTAAATGTTACCCCATGGAAAGTTACTTAATGAAAACAGGTAAAAATAAGAAAGGAGGGCCTGGAAAGATGCTCCGGGCTCAAGAACACTTATTGCCCTTGCAGAGACAATGGCAGGCAGTGGATCTCCCTGATGCGGGGAACCCAAAACTCTCTTCTGGCCTCCACAGGCACCCACATTAACACATGCACAGATACACATACACATAATTTTAAAAATAAAGTAAATCTTTTAAAATGAGCTCTAGAATGAGTTTGACATCAGTCTGGGCCTCACAAGACCTTGTCTCAAGAAGAAAGAAATGAAGGTTTGCTGTGGATGGAGAGGGAGATGCACTTCCTATTCCATGAAGCTGCTATTTTGGTGATTACGGTACTTTGCAATTTTATAGAGAGCTGCTATTTTCTTTCTTTTAAAGTAATGCTTGTTGTTTTGACTGTAAAAATAATAAATGTTACTTTGGAAAATATAGAGAAGTATAAAGAGTAAAAAAAAAAGTCATAACCAGTGAAGTACTGTTAACATTTCTGCCTCTATCCGGCCAGCCAGAGCTTTTCCTGTGAGAATGTGTTTTCCTTTTACAAAATTGGGATAATGCTGCACTTACTGTTCTGTAACCCACTCTTTCCCTTCTCGATTTATTGTACCCATTTTCTCACAGTATTAAATTTTCAGCTCCAAGTAATTTTCCATAGCTAACTCTGTGTTCTGTTACAGAGAAGAAATGTACTTAATTTAAGATCTAATGTTGGCATATTATTTGGCATTATGATGCTATAATAAGCATCTTTCTGTATAAATATTTTTATGTACAACCAATGTTTTGTTTGGGATGAATTAGTAGAAGAGTAAAGTGCTGGGCCAAGCCTCTGAATGATGCTGAATTGTTCTCCAGGAAAGGACTAGTTAACATCCATTCTGAAAGGATGTGGGAATGCTCATTTCTTAAGCAACACTGGTTATTATTACATACTATTAGTTTGTTAGTATTATACATTTATTTAGGGGGCTAGGAAATATGCTCATATAGTTAAATTTCAAGAGTTGAAAAAATATATAGTGGGGAGCTGGGCGTGGTGGTACATGCTTTTAATCCCAGCACTCGGGAGGCAGAGGCAGGCGAATTTCTGAGTTCGAGGCCAGCCTGGTCTACAAAGTGAGTTCCAGGACAGCTAGAACTACACAGAGAAACCCTGTCTTGAGAAACCCTGTCTCTAAACGCCCCCCCAAATATATATATATACCAATATAGATAGATAGAATACCCCACCATATATATATTATATAGTGAGGTTTCTTTTCCTGCCCCCTAGTTTAATCTCACTTCCAGCCCCATAAGCTACCTTGTTAAACATACTGTATATAAGGCATATGTAGGTGAATAAAAACACCCTAGTATGGTGGCATTAACCTCCTGTTACTTGAGAACTGCTCTTGCAGAGAACATGACTTTGGCTCCGAAAGCCTTCCTGGAATTCCAGCTCCAAGGGATCCAGTCCTCTGGCATCCTTGGGTACTTCACTCACATGTGTACATATACACATTTTTTTTTTAATCTTAGGAACTCCAAGTGGGCCAATGAGATGGCTCCACATATAAAGGCAGTTATGCAAAGGCCTGGTTGACATGAGTTCAGTCTTTAGATTCTGCAAGATAGCAGGAGAGGACCAACCCCTGAGAGTTGCCTTCTGACCTCAATAAACATGTCATGGTATGAGTGTAGGTATGTACATGCACATAAGTCCCAGTACTCGGGAGGCAGAAGCAGACAGATCTCTGAGTTTGAGGCCAGCCTGGTCTACAAAGCAAATTACAGGACATCCAGGGCTTGTCTTGAAAAACAAAACAAAGCAAAACTAAAGAAAATACATGTGATATATTAAATTTTAAGACTTGTGGGCATTGCTCAGTGTTATAATGTTTACCTAGCATGTATGAAGCTCTGGGTTCTAAACCCAGCACCTTTTCGCAAAACATTTGCTCTATCTTGCTAAATTATATTGCTAGTTGCCAGACTACTATGTACTCCACTAGCAACATAATGAGAATGTTCACTATCCTACTCCTTTGTCAAGTAATCTGTTCTTGGTTTTATTTATTTATTTATTTATTGCCAAATTGATTGGTGAAAAAGTATTTCAGCTAGCCTAGAACACACAGCGAACTCCCCTTATGGACTCAAGTTTCTTACCCTTTTATGATCTCTAGAGGTTTGTTTTTGTGGGTTTGTTAGGGTTTTTTGTTTGGTTGTTTGGTTGGTTTTGTTTTACTTTTTCTTATTCATTTTTTTTCATTTCTTTATTTTTTGTTTTTAATTTAATGGACTGGTTCCATGCGGCCAAGGATAGCCTAAACTTTGTAGCAAGAAGCTGGCTTTGAACTTCTGATCTTCCTTCATCCACCTCCAAAGTGCTAGGATTAAGGCACATGCCACCACACCTAACAATATCTGGGTTTCTTTATTGGAGTTAGACAGGGATTCCTCCAGCATTACTTTTGACTCTTCATAATTTCTTCCAGAGATATTACATTTTCATTTGTTACATTGAAAGTTTGATCCAGGGCTGGAGAGATGGCTCAGTGGTTAAGAGCACCGACTGCTCTTCCAGAGGTCATGAGTTCAATTCCCAATAACCACATGGTGGCTCACAACCTTCTGTAATGGGATCTGACACCCTCTTCTGGTGTGTCTGAAGACAGCGACAGTGTAATCATATAAATAAAATAAATAAATAATTCTCTTTTTTAAAAAAAGAGTTTGATCCATTTATACTGGAACTGCTCTTGCAGAGAACATGACTTTTGACTCCTTTGGTGGCAAAGGCCTGTAAGCTACTTGGGAAATTGAAGCAGCAGGATCATAAATCCCAGGTGAGCCTGGTGAGCTGGCAGAAGTGTTAGAAGCTGTGTCTGACCCTGCTGTAGTCTATTTCCTCATTGAGCTTCAGAGGTTTGCTAACGGGAACAGAAAGTAAGTGGAACAGAAGGTTCAGTATTTTTTTTTCCCAATTCTATTCAGTCTTTAGTAGTAGATCCCTCATTATCTGAGATGCAGAGTCCCATTTATTCCTATGTGACCAGCCCATTCTTTTTCAGGGAGTGTCTCACTCAAGGCCTAACACTGAGGACATTTCACTGTGCTATGCCAATCGCTCTGCAGCGCTCTTCCATCTGGGTCAGTATGAAGTGAGTATTGAAGAACCTGGTGTCCTGCCTGTGGCTTCAGTGGAAAATGAGCTCCTTTCTGTTCTTCTGCACACATTGAAATTAGCTGGCTTGGAAACACTGATATACACCCAGACCCATTCTATCTTCTGACTCATGTCACCTCTCATAGGTGACCACAAAGGATAGTGTTAGTTGACAAGAAAAAGTTATGTCATTGTCCACAGTGCATGGACTTATTCCAATAGGCCAGCACTTCTGTGTCCATATCAGCTAGATGTGCTGCTGATAGTATTTTAGATTCCAAATGTGTCTAGATATTACCTCGTTCATTTGTTTCTTCTTAATAAGCCAGGCACAAAGACTGAAAAGATGGCTTGATGGCTCTTCCAGAGGCTGGGTTTGATTCCCAGCCCNATGTCCGTGGATTTTAAGTTAGGAAATTACAAAGATTAGATCTATGGCCAGGCACTAGTGCACGCCTTTAATCCCAGCACTCAGGAGGCAGAGGCAGGTGGATCTCTGTCAGTTTGAGTTTACAGAGGGAGTCTAGGCAGCCAGGGCTATATAGAGAAATTCTATCTGGAAAGAATAAACAAATCAGGTCTGTATTTCAAGAAGATACCTATGAGCTGTCTGACATGTGTGATAGAAGTCTTTAAGGACAGGAAAGTATTCCACGTGTATGCATTTTACAGAAATTGATTACACCCTGGAGTTAAGGACTGTTGGAATAGTTGAATGTTCACACTCAGTGGCCTTCAAATCAAATAGAAGAACAAGGATCTAACTGGGAATAGAGATGCACAACTGTATTCCTAACATGTAGAAGGCTGAGGCATGCTATGTGTTTGTGGCTAACCTGGGCTACTTAGTCAATATTGGACAGTCAGAGCTGCTACTAAAACCTAAAAAACAAAAATCTAATAATCTGGGATTTTATATTTTCCTTTTCTTTTTTTAAATAGAGTGTGCAGAATGTCTCTGATTTTGTTCAGATGGCTACAGAACCTAGAAAAGCTGCCGCTGCTGAGCACACTGCAAATATTTGACTATATGCTTATAAATTTTGTTGTACCCTTTAGCTGTGCTGTCAACCTTTGAAAAAAGTATCCCAGTTTATCATTTTAAATTGGCACTGTACAGAAATTAACAGCCATATTAGTCTAGACACATTAAACTTCATTTTTCCATTTATACAGAAGTAATGCACTGTATTAAATATTCAGTCTTATCTACAGGGGTTTGATTACAGAAACTACCAAAGTATTCTCTAAATAATGAAAAAAAGATCCAAGAATCTGACTGTAGAGCCAAAGGACAGGTGGAGAAAAACTTAGGAAGAATTCATCCCTTTATCACCTCTCTATATTCATCGTCTGTTTTACTTCTAATAGTAGTGGCCATTTATTGAACATATCCAGGAGTTCTTTTCATCACTTTAGATATATAATTTATCTCATCCTAAAGTGACCTGTTGATGAGTCATCTCTTTTTCAGATGAGAAACAAAGACATTGAAAAACCTAACTTGCCTGCCTAGATCACACCTAGCCTCTTACTCACTCCATGAATATTCCTTTTTTTTTTCCTTTGAGACAGAATCTCACTGTGTAGTTCAGGTTGTCCTAGAACTCAATATATAGACCAGGCTAGCCTTAAACTCACAGAGATCTGATAGCCTCTGCCTGCTGAGTGCTAGGGTTAAATGGATGTGTCAACAAGCCCAGCAAAATCTACCTTCTTAATTTTCTAAGATTTTTCTCCTCTTAAAAAATGGAACTGGGGCTGGTGAGATGGCTCAGCGGGTAAGAGCACCCGACTGCTCTTCCGAAGGTGATAAGTTCAAATCCCAGCATCCACATGGTGGCTCACAACCATCCGTAAAGAGATCTGGCGCCCTCTTCTGGAGTGTCTGAAGACAGCTACAGTGTACTTACATATAATAAATAAAATAAATCTAAAAAAAAAAAAAAATGGAACTATTGAGCCGGTCATGGTGAGACAGGCTTAATCTTTAATCTTAGCACTTGGGAGGCAAAGACAGGCCTATGAGTTCGGGGCAGCCTGATCTATATAGAGAGTTCAAAGCCCCCCAAGGCTATATGGCAAAACTTTGTCTCAAAAAAAAAAAAAAGCCAGAACTGCTTAATAAGACAAATCAGATATAATATTATAAACAAGTATTACTGTCACTCAATTAAAAGGTCACTCGGGAGGTGAGATCAATCCCCAGCATGAGGAGAGGAGGAGGGGAGAGAAGGAGATGAATGGGAGGGAGGAGGAAGGAAGAGAGGAAAAGGAAAGATCTCAAAGCAGAACACAGGATGTAATTTAAGGCCTAAGCTCTGGGCTGAAGTTGTCCACTTTTAATGTCCTTTTCATGCTCATGGTTTTCTGTCTTCAGTACATAGTGAAGGGTGGGAACCAAGGGTCACCCTGGAATTTCCTTTTGTTTTCAGGCATGTCTTAAAGACATAGAGAGAGCAGATGTGCATGGGTATCCTGAAAGACTGCAGCCCAAGATGATGGTACGTAAGACAGAATGCCTGGTGAACTTGGGGAGACTCCAGGAGGCAAGACAGACCATCAGTGATCTCGAAAGCAGCCTCACTGCCAAGCCAACCCTGGTGCTTTCCTCTTATCAGATTCTGCAGAGGAATGTCCAGCATCTGAAAATGAAGATCCAAGAAAAGGAGACTCTCCCAGAATCCTTCCCTACAGCTCTCACCAACGCCTTTGAGGAGATGGCCCTGGGGGAAGAGAACAAACAGATTTCTGGGGCATCCCTCTCTGTCAGCTTATGCACACACCCTTTGAAAGGCCGCCATCTAGTTGCCACAAAAGACATTCTACCAGGAGAACTCCTGGTGAAGGAAGATGCTTTTGTAAGTGTCCTTAACCCAGGAGAAATGCCACTACTGCATCATTGCCTAGAGAACAAGTGGGATACCAGAATTACCAGTGGAGACCTCTACTGTCACCGATGTCTGAAGCACACTTTGGCCACAGTACCTTGTGGCAGCTGCAGCTATGCCAAGTATTGCAGCCAGGAATGTATGCAGCAGGCATGGGGTCTCTACCATAGCACAGAGTGTTCTCTTGGGGGGCTGCTCCTCACACTCGGGCTCTTCTCCCATGTTGCCCTGAGAATGACTCTCTTAGCCAGATTTGAAGATGTTGATAGAGTTGTAAGGATGCTTTCTGACAAGACTGGAAGCACAGACAGTTGCTTACCTGAAAGCAAGAATCTGCTCAAGACATTTAACTACACAAATCAGGGAGAGAATGAAGAGAAGAGCAAGATAGGTGAACCCCCAATTCCTGGATGCAGTGTCAATGGAAAGTATGAAAGTAATTATAATGCTGTCTTCAGCCTTTTGCCCCATACTGAAAAACATAGCCCAGAACACAGATTCATCTGTGCCATCAGTGTCTCTGCTCTGTGCAGACAACTCAAAGCCGCCAGCGTGCAGGCCCAAACCTTAAAGTCCCCCACGCCGAAAGCAGTGACTCCAGGGCTGGGTGCAGATTTGACTGTTCGGGGAGTAGCCATGCTGCGACACATCCTACAACTGCAATGTAATGCCCAGGCAATAACTTCCATATGTCACACAGGTAAGTCAGAAAAGGGTTTTACTTACATTATTGGTATTTCGAGAGCTAATGTTTAAGGAGAAAAACACTATAAAGGAAGACTGGCGTCCAACAAGTCAGTGACCTAAAAGGAAAACACAGCCGTCTTATATATCATTGTGCTATTGAGAAGCTTTATTCTCAATTCTGGGATCCCAGAGCTTGGGAGGTGGAGATAGGATGATTAGGAGTCTAAGACAGCTTTAGCTATACAGCAAGTTTGAGGTCAGTCTGAACTACATGAGAACTTGTCTCTTAAAAACTTGAGCCAGAGCCAGGTGGTGGCAGCACATGCATTTAATTCCAGCACTCAAGAGGCAAAGGCAGGCAGATCCCTGAATCCAACCGGGTCTATATAGTGAGATTCCCCACCAGGCTACATAGTAAGATCCTGTTTCAAATAAATAAATATAACAACAACAGTAATAATAACAACAGCAACAAATTAATTTTTTAGATGTATTTATTTTATGTATGAGTACACCATTGCTCTCTTCAGACACACCAGAAGGGGGTATCAGATCCCATTACAGATGGTTGTGAGCCACCATGTATGTGGTTGCTGGGAATTGAACTCAGCACCTCTGGAAGAGCAGTCGGTGCTCTTAGCCACTGAGCCATCTCTCCAGCCCATTAATTAAAATTTTAAAACTAGAGTATTTTTAAACTTTTATTCATTTTGTGTGTGGTATACATACTATAATATAGGTCCATAAGTCAATTCTCTTCTACCATGTGTGTCTTGGAGATCAAACTCAGGCAGTTAGGCATGGGAGCAAGTACTTTTATTTCTTGAGCCATCTCCCTGGCCATTTCTAGTATTTTTTTTAATATTTATTTTATTTATTATATGTAAATACACTGTAGCTGTCTTCAAATACCAGAAGAGGGAATCAGGTCTTGTTAGAGATGGTTATGAGCCACCATATGGTTGCTGGCTGAGTCATCTCCATCCCCAATTTTTTTTTTTTTTTTTGGTTTTTCGAGACAGGGTTTCTCTGTGTGCCCTGGCTGTCCTGGAACTCACTTTGTAGACCAGGCTGGCCTCGAACTCAGAAATCTGCCTGCCTCTGCCTCCAGAGTGCTGGGATTAAAGGTGTGTACCACCACGCCCGGCCATCCCCAATTCTAATATTCTTTTTTTTTTTTTTAAGATTTATTTATTTATTATTTATTATATGTAAGTACACTGTAGCTGTCTTCAGACACTCCAGAAGAGGGATGGTTGTGAGCCACCATGTGGTTGCTGGGATTTGAACTTAGGACCTTTGGAAGAGCGGTCAGGTGCTCTTACCTGATGAGCCATCTCACCAGCCCCAATTCTAATATTCTTATTAAGTGGTTTCCATTTTATCCAAAGATGCCTTTAAGGACCTGGGAAGATGGCTCAGTGGGTATTGCACTTGATGTGTGAGCATGAAGACCAGAGTTTCAGATCCCTAGTACCCAGGCATATGCTGAATGATGGTGGCCTGCCTGAGATTCCAGGACAATGGAGACAGATAGGGACCCTAGCTAACCATACTAGACACAAGCTGAGTTGTGTGTTCAAGAGAGCAACCTTGGCTTACTGTGTAGGATAGAGAGTGATCATTTCCACAGGCAAGCACACACCTGAGCACACAAACATGCACAAAGGAGAGAAAAGTCTTTTAAGGTGTTGTTGTTGTTGTTGTTGTTATTGTTGTTGTTGTTTTGGAGGTCTCTTGTTTTGGTTTTTGTCCTCCCCACCCACCCACCACCCACCCCCGCCTCACATTGTGATGGCACACTCCTTTAATCTCTACATCTGGGACAAAGAGGCCAGAGGATCTTTGTGAACTGGAGGTCGGCCTGGTCTACATAGCAAGCCCATTCCAGCCAGGACTACATAGACATACCCTGTCTCAAACAAACAAAAATTATTTATTTTATATATTTGAGTGTTTTGCCTGTATGTATATCTATGCACATGTATGTCTGGTGCCCATGAAGGCCAGAAGAGGGCATCAGATCTCCTGGAACTGGAGTTCCAGACATTTATAAAGTACTGTCTGAGTGCTAGGAATCAAACCAAGGTCTTCTGGAAGAGCAGCAAGTATTCTTAATTGCTGGGACATCTCCCCATCTCCTCTTCTAGTTAATTATGCTGAAAGGGAGGCAGGTATATGTTGACTAAACCTAGGATTTATTGACAGATTAATACTCTGTTAGCCTAACTAAACTATAGAAGTTTATTCTTTAGATTTTTCACATTATATTGTCCAGATTTTGCCATCCTTTTTGTGTGTATTTATACATTACGTAGGTATTCTTTGTGATGTGGATCTCCCCATCTTAAAGCAGTAGGATTTGAAAGCTAGCACGTATCACATTTCAAGTTAATCGCTGTGGTACACATTTTGGGGTCTATCTGCGGTTCTGCATCTTACATTTTTCCCTCTCAGGGTGTCAGACGCTGCTGCACACTGGGCTAGAAGGATAAAGTAGAGTCCAGAGTGAGTGGAATTCTGCAGCATCCCGGTCCAGCTAGGAGTGAATGCTAGGGTCAGGAGGGGATGGGGGAGAGGGCCTTCTCCAAGGACCTTCTTAGTGTTACAGCTCTAGGCAAAGGCCTTCTCTGATGATCTTAGCCTGTGCAGTTTTTTTATTTGAGATGAGCTTATATGCATACACTTTATTGGAGGTAAATCAAAGATTATCCACTCTTAGGGAAGGGGATAGGACTATCCAGGGTGGGCAAAGGTCATTGGCTGAAGGCTAAGGTACTGAGATGCCTCATTAGTATGGGGAGGCATTCCAGGAATCTTAGTTGCTTGCTGAATGGATTTCTTAGGTGGTTGAGAGGTTAGCCGTAATTTCACCAAGGTTATGTATGGCAGAGAGTATAGGGGTTTCAGGCTCTCCAGACAAAGTCAGAGAAGGAGAAGCCCTGCTGATAAAGGAAGTCCCCCATTTTGAGCCACACTTCAGAAAGCTATCAAGACACTGATAGACTTTGTCCTTAATTAGCAGGGCCCAGCAAGTGTCTGTTTTCTTTTCTGCCTTCTTTGGCTCTTTGAGCCACTGCTACAAAAATATCCAAATCTGGGCCAGGAAGATGGCTCAGCTCCTAAAGGTGTTTGCCTCTAACCTGAAGACCTGAGTTTTGACTTGATTTGGTTTGGTTTTTGGTTTTTTGAGACAGGGTTTCTCTGCATAGCCCTGGGTGTCTTGGAACTCACTCTGTAGACCAGGCTCAACTTGAATTCAGAGATCTGCCTGCCTCTACCTCCCGAGTGCTTAGATTAAAGTTGTGCGCCAACACTGCCCAGCTAAAAAATATGAAACACTTTACCAGTTTTCATGTCATCGTTGAGCAGGAGCCATGCTAATTGTCTCTTTACATCCATTTTTAGTATATGCATTGCAGAAATGAGCACGAGGACCTGAGTTGTGTCATCAGGACCCTCATGGTAGAAGGAGAGAACCAGCGTCTTGCACACTGGCTGTTCTTGCCCTTCACACACATCATGACATATGCTCCTACCCCACAGAATAGATAGAGGAATATCCAAACATCTCTGCAATGGGAATGGTTGCTACTATCTTCTTTGAGGTCATCTGTGTCTTTGAATTAAGAACACTAGTCACAAGGTGCAACAGTGTACTAGGAAACTTTTAAATAACCCATCATTCATTCTAGGGGGAAAAGCGTTTAGTGTATGAGAGAGAGGGACTGTAGAAAGGCCACAGCACATGTATCCAGATTAGGAGTCAACTTTTCAGGAGCGGAGTCTCCCCTTCTACCTGTTTTTGAGGCACAGTTTCTTGTTTCTGCCCCTACACTTTGTACATGAACTTCAAGATGGTTATTCTATTTTTGCCTCTCATATTGCCCTAAGCATGCCAAGCTTACTGATGCCAGCCACCACATAAGCATGGCACCAGCACTGAGCCAAGGGCAGGCATCTGGCTTTCATAGAAAGCTACCCATTAAGCCATCTTGATAGCCCCAGAAAATGTATTTTCGACGGGTATGGTGGTGCACATTTTTTTTTTTTTTTTTTTTTGGTTTTTCGAGACAGGGTTTCTCCGTGTAGCCCTGGCTGTCCTGGAACTCACTTTGTAGACCAGGCTGGCCTCGAACTCAGAAATCCGCCTGCCTCTGCCTCCCAAGTGCTGGGGATTAAAGGCGTGCGCCACCACGCCCGGCTTGGTGGTGCACATTTTTAATCCCAGCACTCAGGGGGCAAAGGCAGGTAGATCTCTGTGTCTGAGGACAGCCCAGTCTACAGATCAAGTTCCAGAATAGCCAAGGCTACACAGAGAAACCCTGTTTTGAAAAACAAACAAACGGGGGCTGGAGAGATGGCTCAGCAGTTAAGAGCACTGACTGCTTTTCTGAAGGTCCTAAGTTCAAATCTCAGCAACCACATGGTGGCTCACAACCATCCATAATGAGATCTGATACCCTCTTCTGGAGTGTCTGAATGAAGACAGCTACAGTGTACTTGTATATAATAAATAAATAAATAAATAAATAAATAAATAAATAAATCTTTAAAAAAAAAACTTTCAAAAAAAAAAAAAAAAAAAAAAAAAAAAAAAAAAAAAAAAAAAAAAAAAAAAAAAAAAAAAACTTTCAAAAAAAAAAAAAAGGAAAGAAAAAAAAACAAAAAAGATCCTTCTGTGTTCCAGTCACAATGACTGCTATAACAATAATATGAGTATTTGAGCATGTCAAAAATCAAAAATAGCAAGGTTTAATGGGCAGGACTTTAGTCTCAGCACTCGGGAGGCAGAGGCAAGAGGATCTCTGTGAATTCAAGCATCCACAAAGTGAGTTTAGCACAGCCAGGGCTGTTACACAGAGAAACCCTGTCTAGAAAAAAAAACAAAAACAAAAAAAAAAAACAAAGCAAAAAGAGAATTACAAGTCAACCAGAGTATTGGTGTTAATATGAAATAGCAGCACTCAAGATATCTACTAAAACAAAGGATTCTATTTTATAAAAGAGACATTCCATACTGTACTATATGCAGAGCCTGATGCTTGCCTAGCAACCGAACTACACCCACACCCTCTTCATGAACTTAATAAATGCACACTATCAAACACATTATCATGATAAAAATGAGAGTCTCTATCCTCTCTCTAGAAGTTAAATAAAGATACCATTTTGTCTCTGAGATTGGCAGTGTCATTTTGTTGATGTCATGATTACTTTTTGTTAACCTGTTAAAAACCTAGACATGTCTTGGAAGAAGAAATCTTAAATGAGAAGATGCCTTCATAAGATTGGCCTGTAGGTATGTCTCACTAATGCTTGATGTGGAAGGTCCCCGAGAATGGTGTCACCCTGGGCAGATGCTCTGGGGTATATAAAAACACAGGCTGAGCAAGCCACAAAGCAGCAGTCCTCTCTGGCTTCTGCTTTAGTGTCTGTCTCAGGTTCCTACCGTGACTTCCCTCAGTGAAGGCATGTCCCGTGAGAGTTGTAAGAGGAAGTAAACCCTTTCCTCCCCACGTAGTTTTTGGTTATGATGTTGTATGTCAACAACGGAAACCATAACTAAGATAGTGGGTTTTCTTTTTTTGTTTGGTTTGTTTGGTTTTTTGTTGTTGTTGTTGGTGGTGGTGGTGGTGGTTTTTCGAGACAGGATTTCTCTGTATAGCCCTGGCTGACCTGGAACTCACTTTGTAGACCAGGCTGGCCTCGAACTCAGAAATCCGCCTGCCTCTGCCTCCCGAGTGCTGGGATTAAAGGCGTGTGCCACCATTGCCTGGCTGGTTTTCTTTTTTATTACATTTATAATGCATTTTAGATTTTTAAAAAAATGTCCCTGGCATATAATGTAAGAAGAAATGCTTAGAAATCACCATGTCCATTGCCATAAATTATGTTAAAATTTCCATATGGACATCAGTCTCATGCTTACAATCTCAGAACTCATGTGCCTGAGTCAGAGGCAGGAGGATGGTGAGCTCAAGGCCAGCTTGGTCTACATAACAAGATCCTGTCCAAATAATAACAACAGTAATAATTTCATACATAGAACTAGAAGGGGCCATCGCTTCTCGGCTTTTTGGCTAAGATCAAGTATAGAACTAGAAGGGGCCACTGCAAAGACAGTATGACAAAACCATTGTCCCTGCCTAATTGTATTTTAAATAACAGTCCTTGTCTCTGTGAATTTTCAGTTTCTAATTTTTATATAACTACCATGTATTATTTCTGTAATTTTAATTAGTTTTTTAATAATAGAAACAAGCTAAGTGCTAAGAATATTTTCATACGAACATTTTCAAAGCACTTGATACATACCTCAGATTTGCCCTCCAGGTGAGCTGTACCAATTACGTGCCACCAGCAATGTTGGCTTCCTTTTTTCCCTACCATCTGATTCTGTTTCAGTCTATTCGTAGTTCTGATCTTGTTATATCCCTTTTTATTGTTTCCTTGGGTTCCAACACCTCCCAGTTGAGTGTTCTCATTGAATTTCATTAGCAGCTGTTTCATTAATGGCACAGAAGAAGGATTACAGTGTTAACTAGGATAGACTTTGACAAAGAACTATGAGAACATATCTTATTATCTTTGCATAAATTCTTTTTAATCAAAGTTCCTCAAAAGCCTCTCTCTGTTCCCATCTCAGGGAGTAGGTCTGGCCACTGATGAGTGTCCAGACCGTTGTACAGATGTGCATGGTTCTGTCCCTGTGGGAAGGGCACATCTGTGTTGTATCAGGATTCCTGTCTTAACAAGCCTTGCTCAGGCTCTATGTGGTCCTGAGCTAGCTAACTGCCCTGGGCTTTCCCTTGATTACCTGATACCTATTCATTCCTCTCATTTTGCAGACCACTTACCAGGGTAGCTATGTCCTGGAAATATGAATGAGTCCTTCTGTTGTTTTTCTTTTACTTAAATCCCATTTGAAATGTTCCAGGGACACTTCAATCCAACGTACACTTTTGCTAAAGAATCACTCATTTTTATATGCAAAATGTCACCTATTAACTGCAGCTGATATGGTACATACATATTCTCTCTTCCTATTATCCACTAATAGGTGACTAATGCGAAATATTGAGTAATTTTTAAAAATCAATACTCAATTTTTTTAGAAATAATTAGAGAGACATTCAACTCTGACACCAGCACCCTACTCAGTTCCTGAGCCTTCCTCTGCCGGAGGAGAATCTATAAATAACTCCCGAAGCTGACATTACTCACTGTGTTGCAGTCATTTTTTTCTGAGAAAATTTTAGCAACTGTTCTAATAGAGCCTGCCAGTTATCAGTAGTTGAGAATGCAAGTCAACTTTTAATTATGCAGACGCTGATTATTCAGACGACAAATTGTTGGTGCCTGCACGGCTCCTTCCTGCTGCCTACCTTTAACCGTTCTCAGTGCTCATTAGCACATGTTCCAGAAGGCAGGCTTTGGAGGCGCGGATAGGCACTCAAACCAGCTAAGCACTTAGAGAAGCTCTGATGAAAGATGTTAATGCAGTTTGTAGAATTATTGACTAAAATTGAGTCATTTGGATTCCCTGTGAATTGTATTTACATGCCCTGTCCCTGTCCCCCATAGCAACAGATAATAGGATTGTCTGCAGAGAGACAACATAATTCTTATATTTAATTTTTTCCTTTGTTGAACATGTTCACATGGTGTTTTCGTGGTGTTTTCTTTGCTCATTACATTTGTATCCAGACTAGTTACTTCTGATAAGCGGTTAGTTAGGATTCCTGGCACGCGGACAGTGACACCACAGTTGTCTGATCGCTTCCCACTTTTTTACAAAACCGTTTGCCTTTAAGAGTCAGTGTTTTGCACATTTCACCCAGATTATTGGAAATATTATTTCCCTCCTGCTGAAACTGAAGCTATGATCATAATTTAAACCTTTCTAGGTAGCCAATCTTACATATATCATACCTATTTCTGGTATATGTTTGCCTATTACAAAGACCTCATAGGTATGCAGTTAGAAGTCTCTAGTTAAATGAAATGTTGCGTGTGTGATGAGCCTGGAGTGGGGCTGGCCTTTTGTTTGCCCCAGGGCTGTTGTGTCTCACACAGCTGTTTTCTGCCTCCTCTAGTCTATCACTGTCTTGCCCTGCCAGAAAACCCCGCTGTGTGTCCCTCATGTGGAGGTTCTCTGCTTCTGAACTTCTTTGGCCTGAGAAAGTCCATAACCAAATCAATTAGCATTTTGTTTGGAGAGCAGGTAGGCTGTTAGAGCTTGGGTCTTACATGTCTCCCAGGTCCATTTGCTAACGCCTTGACCACTGTTAACTTTTGTAAACCAACTCCTCTTTTACTGCCTGTTTTGGTTTTGATTTTTTTCTTTTATTTTTGGTTTTGTTTAAGCCAAGATCAGTTATATGGCCCAGGCTGATCCTCTCTCCCCAGCCTCTCAAATGTAAGAATTACAAGCATGGCACCCCTCAGCTTACCTTTCCTTTGCCTTTTTTAAAATAGATTTTGCCATAGCAACAGAAATCTAACCTAACTAAGCATAGCTGTGCACATGGTATGAAGAGCTCACATATGTGTGAATGGAAGTTCATAGAGACCCGCATCCCTGCCTGGAGGCCCCTTTTCTTCCTTCCCTGCAGTTGCTGTGCTAGCTGACTGTACTACAAAAGAGGTTGTCTCGGGCATAAGACTACCTTCAATCAAACATGCACAGACGGTTGGCTTACCAGAGACTGCAGAGCAGTGACTACCTTCAATAAAACATGCACAGACAGTTTGCTTACCTGAGACTGCAAAGCAGTTTCCAACAAATTTTAGACAAAGGGCAGGATGAAGAAGGCTGTGGGGTTTCTGCACATACTTAAGGCTTCATAAGTAAATAAACCGAGCTACACTAACAGGATGCTCGTTCCAGTAACTAACCAAAGAGCAGTTAAACCAAAGCACTTAGACTTCAAACATCGTGGGGAGATCATCTTAGGAGTGCTATGGTCCTGCGTCCTGTGAGTATTATGAAACTGTCTGGAAAGCACCCTACTGGTAGTCCCTTTTTGATTATTTTTTTATAAATTCTAATCTTGGGGTTTTGCGTGACATACAGGCATAATGGTTAGGCTCCAGTGGACTCTTTGTGTGCTCATTCACTTTGCTTCCTGGGGACCGGAGTTTGCTATGAGTCATGTCCCATCTGATTTATATTGGATCCGGCTGCAGAGCCATGACTCAGATGGGCTTCAGGCCCAGCTGCTCAGTTCATCTTCTGAGGAATAGATGACAAGGACAGGACAAATGTCCTGACGCACGTTTCCTTCTGTTCTTGCACTTCCAGGGTCTAACGAGAGCATCATTACCAACAGCAGGCAGGTACGCCTTGCCACAGGCGTCTTCCCTGTTGTCAGCCTCCTGAACCACTCCTGCAGCCCCAACACCAGTGTGTCCTTCACTGGCACTGTCGCCACCATCCGGGCAGCACAGAGGATCGAGAAAGGACAAGAGATTCTGCACTGCTATGGTGAGCCAGCCTTTCTTTCCACTGCCCTGCTGTGCCTCACACCTTACATGAAAAGGATAAGGGGACAGGAACCAGCAGATATTGGGCCAGTGCCTCTACTCATCCTCCATGTCTTTCCTTGAAAGGGCAATGCATCCTTAGGCCAATAAAAAAGGTCTTCTGGCTGTAATTAAAAAGCCCATTGAGGGCAGTGGGCCATGTCCCTCCATGCCGAAGCCTTGTAGACTGCCTATCCTGAAAATTAGCGAGGAGCACTTGCTTGGCTTCTTTCTTCCTGCCCCAGCAGCTTGGAAACGTATCCACTTCCACCTGTGACTTGTGGTTTCTTCTGAGATGATAGGAGAGAGTACCCAGCCTCACATAGGCTAGGCCAGTGTGTGTCACTGAGCCAGAACCTCCCCCCAACCCAGCACCACCGTGCCAGTCACATGATGACTAGCCCAGCCCCTCCGTAGAGTAGGCACTGACGCTGACACTCTTGGTGTGAATAGAAACTATGGATAATCTCTCTCCAGGGCCTCACCAGAGCCGGATGGGTGTTGCTGAGAGGCAGCAGAGGCTGAGTTCTCAGTACTTTTTTGACTGCCGCTGTCCGGCCTGTCACTCCGAGACACTGAGGGCAGCTGCAGCACCCAGGTGGGAGGCCTTCTGTTGTAAGACTTGCAGAGCACTCATGCAGGTAAATCTTCTCTGCTGTTCCCAGGGGCCAGTGCTCCAGCCAAAGGTTGTCAGTCACTAGGAGAACCATTCCTGCTTCCCTTCTTGTAACTCAAACCTACATGTCGCCTGATCTGCAGAAAACACAGGTTGCATTTCCTAATATTTTCCTTATAAGTGACACAAAATCTTAAATTACATAAAGGGACCAAAAAAAAAAAAACTAGAAATTTATTTGCTCAACTAAGTCATCAAAAGTTGTGCATCAGGCCTGGTACTTGGTAGCTCAGGCCTGTAATCCTAGCATCTAGAAGGCTGCGGAAAAAGGATCTCAAGTCTGAGGCCAGTCTCAAGTGAGACCCATCTAAGAGAGCACCATTCCAAGGAGCTGGTTCTCAAGTCTGAGGCCAGTCTCAAGTGAGACCCCATCTAAGAGAGCACCATTCCAAGGAGCTGGTTCAGATACAGTTTAATCTGGGGACTCGGATTGTGGATTTTCTGTCTGGAATTTTCCATCTCTCTGTTCTTGCTTCATCAGACACACTCTGTAGTAACTGTGGGAAAATCCGACCCACGTAGTTTTCCCGCAGCCTTTGACCCAGAGGAAAGAGCCACAGTAGGGAGCATGAGAGCAGACCCTTGGGTGCTACTGCCAGGTAATGGTATAGACACTGGGGTCTTCAACATTCATGCCCCAATGGAAAATGGTCTCCACAGCAGAGTGTGGCATTCTCATTAGGAATAAGTAAGTGGAGTTGGTTGTGTTGAAAATTGTAAAGCCAAGGGTCAAGTATGAAGCCTTCCTTAGCACGTTTTGTTTTGTGTTTTAGGCAGCGTCTCTCTGTGTAGCCTTGGCTCCTGTCGTCTGCCTCCCAGGTGTGCCACCATGATGGGCCTGAGCGCCCTGTGCATTCACTCCTCCTCACTCTTGAGACAGGCTTCCTTCCACTCTGTATCCCCAGCTAACCTAGAGTTCACTTCAGAGCCCAGGCTGGCCTCAAACTTGAGATCCTCATGTCCCAGCTTCTCAAATACAGTGATATTTACAGCCTATACCTGGCTTTCTCTGATAGAGTCTTAGTAAGATGATTATCCTTTCAGCTGTATCTCTCTTCCTGCAGGGTAGATCTAGAATTTATTCCATAGCTGACTGGCCTCAGAATTGCCATCCTACTGCCTTTAGTGTCCAAGTGCCACTTTACTTCAGTGTGTCACCACATCCAGCATTCTGTGTTTGTTTATTTGTCTGTTTTCACTGTGTAGTCCTGGCTGTCCTAGAACTCAGGCTGTCCTAGAACTCACTCTGTAGACCAGGCTACCCTCGAGTTCACAGAGATCTGCCTGCCTCTGCCTCCAGAGTGCTGGGATCAAAGGTGTACACTACCACCACCCATCCAGCTTTCTATATTGGTTTTCCTATGGCATTTTAAAATAGCTATTATACATGTATTTATCATCTGAAGGCCTGGTCCCAAAAAGAGATGAGAGGGGCTGCTAAGGTGAAAAGGATTACAAACTCTTATCAGTTCTGTTCAAAAATTAAACCTCAGAGTGGGATCAGCTGCTTCTTTCATTAGAATTGCTATCAGCCCAAATTCACTCAGGCCTTGTTTGCATGTGTTATTGCAGAAGTCTCTTCCTCATCGGGTCAGTGACCCCTTAGCTCAAGTACATGCAGTATTGGTAACTGTTCTCGCTTAGGAATAAAATAGAACTGACTTCTACAGGGAAATGATGTGCTGAGCTGTAGCAACGAATCTTGCACAAAATCTGTCAGCAGGGACCAGCTAGTCTCTCACCTGCAGGACCTTCAGCAACAGGTTCGCATGGCCCAGCAGCTTCTCCGAAAAGGTAAACCAGGTGAGATTGGCTCCCTCGCCCTAGGCCTCAGCCCTTCCCTTGTTTATTCTGGTATCACCTTGCCTTACTGAGTAGTCCTCAATAAATGACAGAAGACTTGAATTTAATTATCCCAGCACCAGCCACAAGATGGCTATGTAGGCCTGTGAGACCTGACTCTGACTGGCTGTTATGTTACTGTGGTGCCCTTGAAAGTATTCCTGATGGTTTAAGCTGTGTCTGCTGCACCAGATAGTTCTAGCAGCTCGAGCACCAGAAAGGCTGTCTGACTTCCATGGCCTTTGTGTGGCTCCAGAAGTCTGATATCATCATCTGATTCCCAGCTTAAGGACCTAAGCTCCAAGAAGGTTGTTCTGCCTTCAGCAGCAGCAGTAAGTCCTGAGTGCTGCCCTGGGCTCGTGGTGTAACTCAGGAGTAGAGCTTGGTAGTAGCCCAAGCTGAGAAAGAGAAGAAAGGACTCCTCTCTTTTCAGAACAGCCTGGTTTGCAGAGCTCGATGTTAGACCCTGACATGGTAGGAATCTGTTTTGACTATTCTAGCCTAGATTCTGAAGTTGACCTTTATCCTACAGTCAAGAAAACGAATGACTACAGGAGGAATGTAGAGTTGGTTATACTGGAAAATGGATGTTGGAAGCCCAGGGTAAATGTGGGGAAGCCTCATCTAACACCTTTTTCTACTGAAAGAGAAAACAGAAGCAACCAACAGCTTCCCTGGATGCTGGGCTGTAGACTCAGTTAGATAAAGAGGCATTTTCACTTTGGCCTAACCGATAGAGACCTTGCGACCTGGTCTCTCCTGTCCAGGACTACGTCTGTTGTGAGGCATTTTTCCTTTGAATCCATAGAGCAAGCCATTCAACAGTTGTCGCAGTGCCAGGCAGCTGCCGAGAGCTTCTTGTCAGCAGAGCACACCGTGCGGGGGGAAATTGAAGATGGCCTGGCCCAGGCCTATGCTACCTTAGGTATGGCTGGAGTTCTCCTTCCCTGACGTGTGTTCAGTGCGGCCTTGCCTAGTCTGGTTGGTTCTCTCGCCCTTGGAGCCTCAGGCTGATGGTGTTTCTATTCCAGAATGAGACATTTCTCTCCTCACAGGGGACTGGCTAAAGTCTGCTGCCCATGTACAGAAGAGTCTCCAGGTGGTTGAAGCTCGCCATGGGCCATCCAGTGTTGAAACTGGCCATGAGCTCTTCAAACTGGCCCAAGTCCTGTTCAATGGGTAGGCCTTTCTTCTTCCTAGTGTTTGGCCAGGGCACACAGTGCTCTGTGTTTTCCTACGTGCTTCTGTGTATGGCTATTTTGCTACAGTGCTTTAAAGCATGTTGAAGCTCTTTTATTTCCTCTTTAGGACAAATATTTGCCCTCTGTTTCACTGATAGACTTTAAGCTTTGAATTCCTTCCTGGGGATGTGGAGAAAGCTGTTAGGTCTGCATGGAGCTTCTCAGGAAGAACTTGGAGGCAGCCTCGATCGCCTCTAGCATTCCTGCCTGCTTAATCACACCTCCCTTGGCTGCCTCAGTCCCTGTCTCTCAAGTCCAGGGCTTGGCCCTTTCCCTGGCTTGCCTCTTATTCCTTTTAAAGCAGTGGTTTCAACTAGAAGGGATTGCAAATGGCATTTGGCAGTGTTTAGAGACAGTTTTGATTGTTATGGCTTGAGGAGAGGGTGTTGCCAACATCTAGTAAAGGCTAAACCTACAGTGCACAGGACCGCCTCCACAGTGGAGAGACCCAAGTTAGCTATGTGAAGGCTGAGAATCCCTGCTTTGGAGATTAAAAAAGGAAGCTGAGGGAACCCTCAGTTGGAAGCACCCTTGGTGGCATACATAAGGCCCTGGTTCTGTCCCTAGCTCTGCACAAAAGATAGAATACAAGGAAGTGTAACCCTAATGAGTGGTCCCTCACCCAGTGTGCCGCTGAGGTCACTTGAAGGGAAGTATATCCCCAATTTAGGGTTTTTTTTTTTTTTTTTTTTTTTGTGGCTACCATACCTCCAGCCTTGATAAAATCTCATGGTATACGTTGGTAAGAGAAAGGGTTTGAAGCATAGACCTGATATTCAGACACGGAAACAGTATGTTTGGTCAGAGAGAGAGAAGGACCTGAGAGACGAGAGCAAGATCAGAGAGAGGGCGTCAGTCGGGTTAGACACGAGCACTCCACAATGGGCAGCTCTGGATAAGCTTTTATAAATGCTGGTTAAGGTTTTGAATTTGCCCAATTTTGTCAGGATCCCAGAGTCTATCACACACATACACAGTTTTCTCAAATCAGCTTTGCAGTATGCTCGTGAACGTTTCATATCTATACTTTCAGATGGTAAGACCCTAGAGGGCAGAGGCACTCAGAGCCTTTGTGTCCTCCGTAAGACCCTGGAGGATGCAGTGGACCCAACTTTGTGTTCTCTGCACAGAAAGGAGTCCACTTTCATTTAGACTGAGGGAGTGAACTGACAAGCTTCCCTTTCTGGCTTCAGGTTGGCAGTGCCTGAAGCTCTGAGTGCCATCAGGAAGGCAGAAAAGATCCTGTTGGTGCACTGTGGCCCTGAGAGTGAGGAGGTCCGGGAGCTGCGGGAAATGAAGTCCTGCTTACTGTCATTCGTCCCTGTGGGGCCCTTGGTGTAGAGCATGCGTCCTCACCCTCAAGAAGGAGCTCTGGTGCTGAGTGAGATGTTCTATTGGCTTGGAGCTCTCATCAGAGAGGATGGGACCCACCCACCTGACCCTAGCCCAGTGTCTGGCACAGGGAGCTCTTGCAAACAGAGATTGAGATGCTCACCTCCCATGCTGGCTGCTGCTTGCAGGAGCTCACTGCCCTCTGACGGAAACCCCGTCCCCAGAAAAGACTAGATCCAGTATCTGAAGGCTGCTTTAAAGGGTTGCCACTGGGGCTGGTGAGATGGCTCAGCGGGTAAGAGCACCCGACTGCTCTTCCGAAGGTGATAAGTTCAAATCCCAGCATCCACATGGTGGCTCACAACCATCTGTAACGAAATCTGGCGCCCTCTTCTGGAGTGTCTGAAGACAGCTACAGTGTACTTACATATAATAAATAAAATAAATCTTTAAAAAAAAAAAAAAAAAGGGTTGCCACTGATCTGCAGGCAGCTCATGCAAGCCTAGGGTTTTGGCTCGATTTCATCTCACTAAACGATGAGTCTGTTTCCCTGGAACATTCCTATGGTTTCTAGTAGTGATGAAGTGTTGTGTTCCACTCCAGTGGGAACTTCAATTCTTAGTCTTGTATTGTAATTGAAAAATAATATATAGCAAGAAATCAGTATGACTCCTTACCTCAAGAGACACACAATTCCACTTACAATATCCTGCTTCCTTAAATTTTTCATTAAGACTGGTGATATATAATTTGTGAATGGAGAAATAAATATGTCTTACTGTTGGACAGTTTCTTCCTGGGATGGCAACTCTGTATTTGTTTCCTACCAGTGTCCTACTTCCTACTCAGTGGCTTTCATTGAGTGTCCTTGGCACTCACTGTCCAAGCACTGACACAAGGCAGCCTGTAGGCATGACTTTATAGCAGGCTCCTTGTTAGCACACCTGAGAGCAGGCCACTCAGGCTCTTTCACTTGCAGACAGAATCTTACTCTGTAAGCCAGTCTTGCCTCAAACATAACATCCTCCTGCCTCAGCCTTCCAAGTTCTAGGTTTATAGGAAAAGGCCACTTTGCCCAGCTTGAGACTGCTTCTTACTGCCATGTCTCCTCAGGCTCACACATGAAGTCCAAAACTATGTGAGTACAAAGAATGGAGTCAGGAGTCTGCAGGGCACTCCAGGAGGAGCCGTGAGTCTGTCTGTGAATACTCCAGGAGGAGCCGTGAGTCTGTCTGCAGGGCACTCCAGGAGAAGCCGTGAGTCTGTCTGCAGAGCACTCCAGGAGAAGCCATGAGTCTGTCTGCAGAGCACTCCAGGAGGAGCCGTGAGTCTGTCTGTGAACACTCCAGGAGGAGCCGTGGGTGTCGCTCACTGTAGACTGTGAAGCTCCTGGTTGCATCTCCAGATACCCCGAGTGCTGTGGTTCTGAGCACTGCTGCATCTCCAGATGCCCCGAGTGCTGTGGTTCTGAGCACTGCTGCATCTCCAGATGCCCCGAGTGCTGAGGTTCTGAGCACTGCTGCATCTCCAGATACCCCGAGTGCTGAGGTTCTGAGCACTGCTGCTTATGGTTTGTAACTGAGACAGAGGGAAGGACGTTGACCCTTTCCCTAAGGATGGGTAGTAGTAGTCTAGATCACAAGGGACAGATAGCTATGAGGGTTTCTGACTCATCCTTAGTACATTATTGCTGGTGACCAGTTTGTTTGGATGAATTAGTGGGAAAGAAGACCCAAGTCCATACACTCTGCTTTTTAGAACTTGCCCATCCTAGCCATGCCCAAGGAGTAGCTGTTGACTGTCATGGCATTACAGTGAGGCATTCCTGAAGGTGCCTGGCAGCAGCTTTTCAAGAAGCTGGTGTTAAAAGACAGCATTCAAAGGTTTGCGGACTGAGAACCAGGCAGCATTTGAGTCTCCTGCTGTCTGTTAACTTACCCTAACAAGGAGGTGAGGACCTGAAAGGTTTGTTTTGTTTGGGGTAGAGGTTTTTCAGGAAAAAAGTTTAGTCCTACAGACAATTCTATAGTTACTCTAGTCCAAACACATGCCATGTGTTTTATTCCTAAAAGCCCTGTCACACTTTGTAAAATATGTGCTCTTCCTCAAAGGATATATTTAACGTTTTACATATCAGGCCTTATTCTGTGCGTGGAAGCTTTTTTTAGATGCTTTGTAAAATGCCTTAGTGGTTAAGAGCATGTACTGCTCTTATGGAAGTCCTGGGTTTGATTCTCAGCAGCTGACACCAGCTGTTATTCCAGTTCCTGGGATCTGATGCCCTCTTCTGGCCTATGTGAGCACTGCATGTACATAGTGCACAGACAAATGTAGGCAAAGCACTCATCATATACATAAAACAAAATTCAAAAAAATCTCTCATTGTCTCATATGACCTTAACTTGAGAATACCTGTGCTTATATTATAATCTAGAGTGAGCTGGCCATGGAAGCAGCACACCTATCATCTCAGCTCTCCGAAGGTTGACACTAGGTGGTCACGAGCTAGAGTCTGGGCTACAAAAGACCGTGTCTCAAAAATAAAAGGGCTGAAAAGGTGTCTCAGCAGCTAAAAGCACACACTGCTTTTCCAGAGGGCCTCATTTCAGTTCCTAATACCCACACCAAGTGACTCAACCACCTGTAACTCCAGGCCCATGAGATCCAACACCTCTGGCCTGCATAAGCCAATAACACTCAATTACACACACACACACACACACACACACACACAGGGGGGCGGGGTAGAGAAGAGAGTTTTTTTTTTCCAAGGCAGGGTTTCTCTGTGTAGCCCTGGCTGTCCTGGAACTCACTCTGTAAACCAGGCTGGCCTCAAACTCAGAAATCCACCTGCTTCTGCTTCCCAAGTGCTGGGATTAAAGGCGTGCACCACCACCACCCACCCCACCCCCAGCTGAGAGAATTTTAAAATCATTCAGACCAGGCGTGGTGGCACGCGCCTTTAATCACAGCACTCAGGAAGCAGAGGCAGGCGGATTTCTGAGTTTGAGGTCAGCCTGGTCTACAGAGTGAGTTCCAGGACAGCCAGGACTACCAGAGAAACCCTGTCTTAAAAAACAAACAAGAAAGAAAGAAAGAAAGAAAGAAAGAAAGAAAGAAAGAAAGAAAGAAAGAAAGAAAGAAAGAAAATCTTTCAAAGTAAATAAAGAGAAGGATAAAACAAAACTATGCCTTTAAGTTCAGTAAGGTGGTGCACACTTTTAATGCCAGCATTCAGGAGGCAGAGACAGGCAGATCTCTGTGAGTCCTGGGCTAGCCTAGTCTTCATAAATGAGTTCCAGGGCTACATGGTGAGACCCTGTCTGTGGGTGAGTGGATGAATAGATAGATAGATAAATAGATAGATAGATAGATAGATAGATAGATAGATAGATAGATAGATAGGCAGGCTAGAGAGGTGCAGTTAAGCATATACTGGTCTTACAGGAAATCAGAGTTCAGTTCCTAGCCTCAGTGACAAGCAGCTCAAACCACCAGTAACTCCTGCACCAAGGAGATCTGATGCTCTGTCCTCTGCAAGCGCTATACTCATACATGTGCCCACACTTGGACACATATGTATGCACATAGCTAAAAATAAAAAATAAAACCATACTAAGTATAATGGCACATGCCTATAATCCTAGCACACGGGAAATAGAGGCTGGAGGAACAGGAGTTCAATGCCATTCCTAGCTACATGAGACCCTGTCTCAAAAAAATAGGGACTGAGGCCAAGTGTGGTGGTACATACCTTTAGTCCTAGAATTCAGGAGGCAAAGCAGATGGACATCTGAATTTGAGGCCTGCATTGTCTACATAGCAAGTTCTAGGCTAGCCAGGTACATCATAAGACCCTTTCTCAAAAAAATAAATAGTCTGGGCGTGGGGGCACTCGCCTTTAATCCCAGCACTTGGGAGGCAGAGGCAGGCAGATTTCTGAGTTCGAGGCCAGCCTGGTCTACAGAGTGAGTTCCAAGACAGCCAGGGCTACACAGAGAAACCCTGTCTCGAAAATCCAAAATAAATAAATAAATAAATAAATAAATAAATAGGCCCAGTTGGCAAAATTTAGCTTGCCCTCCAAACAGAAGAACCCAAAGTCAACCCCAGCAAGCATGTAAAAAGAAGCAAGGTGTGGTGTCACTTGCTTGTGATCCAGCGTTGTCAAGGTGGAGACAGATGGGTCCATGGGGCTCACTGGCCGGCCGGCCGGACAGCTAGCTGGCCTACTTAGTATGCTCCCAGCCAGTGAGAAACTGAAAAAGAAAAAAAAAATGGGTTAGGAAGAGGGAACATGGTAGCTCAGTGGGAAAAGATACTTGTCATACAGCCTGGCAACTCTCGATTCTCAGGGGTCACTAAAGGTGGAAGGAGAGAACCAACTCCACAGAACTGTCTCCTGACAGTTTTATGCTGTGGCACACACACTCACACACACACTTATATACATGCATATACATACAAATAATAATTTAAAATTTTAATTTTATGTGTATGGGTGTATTGCCTACATGCATATCTTTCTGAGTACCACATGTGTGCAGTGCCTGTGGAGGCCAGAAGAGGGCATTAGGTCCCCTCTAGTTACACAGGGTTGTGAGCCACCATGTGGATTCTGGGAACAAAACCATGGGTTTTCCAAAAGAGGCTCTTAATCACTGAGCCATCTTTCCATGCCCTCAGTAATATATATTTCTGGGGCTGGAGAGGTGGCTCAGAGGTCAAGAGAATTGACTGCTCTTCCAGAGGTTCTGAGTTCAATTCCCAGCAACTACATGGTGGCTCACAACCATCTGTAATGGGATCCGATGCCCTCTTCTGATGTGTCTGAAGACAGCTACAGTGCACTCATATACATAAAGTAAATAAGTAAACCTTTAAAAACAACAACTTACTGGTTCAAAGGTTAATGCAACAACATGGAAAAGAAAGAGAGAAAAAAATAATATGTATTTCTTTAACTTCCAAGTTTTTTATTTTGTTTTGTTGGTTGTTTTTTGTTTTTTGTTTGTTTGTTTGGTTGGTTGGTTGGTTGTTTGTTTGATTGATTTTGGTTTTTTTTTTGAGACAAGATTTCTCTGTGTAACAGCCCCTGTCTATCCTGGAACTCACTGAGTAGACTTCACTGGCCTCAAACTCACAGAGATCCGCCTGATTCTGTCTCCCAAGTGCTGGGATTCAGGGTGTGTACCACTGCTGCCACCTCCGAGGCCACCGCGGCCACCACCACCCCACCACCACTATCTGACTATTTAACTTTTAAAGGCAGCCATCTCCTGGGAAATGACACCCGGCATTGTCCTCTGGCCCCTACATGACCCCATGTGCAAACACATACCTGCATAAGCACACATAAATGCATAAGTAAACCTAGTCTGGATGTTTTGGAAATGTGCTATGGTTTGGATTGTGTCCCCCAAGGGAACAATTGGGTCCCAGGGTAGTACTATTGGAAGAGAGTAGAACCATTAGGGTTTAGGCCTGGTGGGAAGTGGCTATGGCTAGAGAGGCGTGCCAACCAAGGGGAATCTCTGGCTTCATCTTTTCCCTTTGCTTTCGGGTCCTAAGACAAGTCACAAGGCTGCTTCACTACATGCCCAGAAGCAACGGAAGCAGGCATGGCAGGGACCTCTAACGCAGCTGTTGATTTCCCCAGATATTTGTGGTAGTAAGAGACAGATGAGGAACCCCACAGCAAGTGTTAGTAACTGTGTGTGGAGATGCCTTCCTCCTCCTCATTCCCCAGCACTCCGAGAGCAGGAAGTGGTAACTTTTGCAGAGCTTAAGCAGAGCCAGTTACAAGTATGTAAATTCATGAGGACCAGTTTCTCTCTGTACTAAACAGCTTCAAACAGGAGAAGGAAGAAGCAAAAATTAAGGAAAAGCTCTTTTATTGCAGAGGCTACATTGAAGCTACCGGCCGCCTTCCTGGAATGTATAATCAGCCCTCCCTCTGAGGGTTTCTGTAGAACAGTGAGACATTAAGTGCTACTGGGGTCCAGGATTCTGCCTATGAAGAGGAGGGCCCCCGTGTCCGTGTCCCTCAGAACAAAAATGAAAGGTTGGTTAAGG
The DNA here is from genome assembly GCA_902729485.2 of Mus minutoides. Lineage (NCBI taxonomy): Eukaryota > Metazoa > Chordata > Mammalia > Rodentia > Muridae > Mus > Mus minutoides. The sequence goes on from CACVCL010030883.1 coordinate 32,127, forward strand.
TGATAGTCTAGTGGGAAGGTGAGGCGGACAGGCTGGAGGCCTGGGTTGGGGCTGGCTCCTGCCCCGTCCTCATTCCACTCGAAAGCAGCCCTGTGTTCCACATGGGTGAGCTTCACGGGTTTGCCAGTAATCTTGCTGAAGTCAGGCGACTCAAACAACGACTGTAGCTCTGCGGAGATTGAAAGAAACTCCATGAACACCACACATGCACACTCCCTGTTTGTGTAAGCTGATTTTCAAGAAAGCAAGCTACAGGTGGAGCAGCTCACAGTGACGTGTGAGGTGTGAGGCACTCTGTGACAGACTCAGTGACCTACCTGAGAACATACAGCCAAGAAGGCTGAAGCCAGACCTATAGGAACACACACACACACACACACACACCTAGGACTGAGTCTAATGGGAGGTGGTTCCTTGTTCCCCTCCCCAGTAATAGTGTCACATGTTCCCTGAGCCACCCTACAAAGTCACAGGACTCAGTCCTGTCAGCAAGGTGGCAGGCTCCAAGACTCATCCCTGAGAACAAAGTGGTCTTGCCAACGTACTCATCTCCTGCAGAGACTTGGTAAGTGGGCCTTCGAAGCTCAGCTTCAGTTTGGGGACAGTCAGCACAGCTTGGATAGTCTTCAGTTCTCGGTCGATGTCATGAATGAACTCAGAGGTGAGGCTCTCCTCTATCAGGGTCAAGTTCTGGGTCACCGTCAAGGGCAGGAAGAAGATGATGCTCAGGCTTCCTGTCAAGGGCAGCTGGGCGATCTAACCCAAAAGAGATGCGCACGGCTTAGTTATGAGCCAGGAAAAAAAAACAAAACACTAGCCGGGCGTGGTGGCGCACGCCTTTAATCCCAGCACTTGGGAGGCAGAGGCAGGTGGATTTCTGAGTTTGAGGCCAGCCTGGTCTACAAAGTGAGTTCCAGGACAGCCAGGGCTATACAGAGAAACCCTGTCTCAAAAAACAAAACAAACAAACAAAAAAAAAACCACCAACAGCTGCCTTCCCCTCTGCTGTAATGGGGCCCCAGCCTGGTGTTTCTCCAGCCTCAGTCTGGGCTGTAGGTTACAGGTTGCTGGCAGTCCTTCCGGAGTAGGGAGTTTTCTTCTCAGCCTAAAACCCACAGAAATTCAGTAAACACGTTTGCTTGTGGTTTGTCTACAGTTTCTATTGTTGTGATAAAACATGACTGAAAGCAACTTGGAGAGGAAAGGGTATATTTCATCTGACAATTTGCAGGGTATCTTCTTATCACTAAGGGGACTCAGGGCAGGAACTGAAGCAGAAGCCGTGGAGGAACACTGCTTTCTGGCTTGCTCCCCATGGCCTGTTAGCCTGCTTTTTCATACCATCCAGAAGCACTTGCCCAGGAGTGACACTGCCCGTTGTGGGCTGGGCCCCCCATATCAATCACTAATCTAGAAAAGGACCCATGGGTTTCCCAGACGCCAGTCTGGTGGGGGCATTTTATTCATTGAGTCTCACCCTTCCAAATGACTCTAACTTGTGTCAAGTTGACTACACAAATCAGGACCTGGTTCTTAGGAGCTGAAATGGAATGTCCCCCAGAGACTGCCTGCCAGCATTTACTGACCATTTGCTTTGTGTAGAGCATTGAACCAGAAATGCACAATAAAATGGATCCTTTGAACAGATGTGATGATCCTAGGGCCTGAGTACACAGTGGGCTTCCCAGAGCCCCCATGGAGTCATAAACAGAAATGTCACTTCTCTAGAGTGTTTCAGGATTTTTTTTTTTTTTTTTTTGAGACAAGGTCTCTCTACTATGCTGTCCTGGAACTTTCTATGTAGACCAGGCTGGCCTCAAACTTATAGAGATCCACCACTTCTGCCTCTCAAGTGCTGGTATTGAAGGCATGTGTCACCACACCCCACTATTTCAAGATCTTAGATTTTTCAAAGAAGCCATAGCCTAGAAAAGGTTAATAAGTACTGATTTAAAACAGAAAGAAATCAGGTACACTTAGAGCTGTAGAATGTCACTGTGTGACATTTGTGACAAGTTGTCAAAGCTTTGCTCTTAATTCTAAAGAGAAAAGCTGTCAAAAGACTTGAGCTGGGACTATTTCCCACTTGGTCGAGCCCTTGCCTAACATGCATGAAGCTGTGTGTTTGCTCCCCAGCACTGTGGGGTTTGAATTGATTTGAACCCAACATACTCACGTGTTTGAATGTTTACCCCATGGGGAATGACACTATTGCAAGGTGTGGCCTTGTTGGAGGAGGTGTGGGATTGTTGGAGGAATTGTCAATTTGGGGATGAACTTTGAGGTCTCTATGCTCAAGCCCTGCCCAAGGTAGAAAGAGAGCCTCCTCCTGGCTATCTACAGAGGACATAGTCTCCTGGCTGCCTTCAGATTAAGATGTAGAACTCTTGGCTCCTCCAGCACCAAGTCTGCCTGCACAATGCCAGGATTGCTACCATGATGATAATGAACTGAACCTCTGAAACTGTAAACCAGCCCCAGTTAAATGTTTGCCTTTATAAGAGTTGCCTTGGTCATGATGTCTTTTCATAACAATAAAAGCCTAACTAAAACACATTCCTGCCAGGCAGGGTTGGCACATGCTTTAATCTCAGCACTTGGGAGGCAGAGGCAGAGGCAGAGGCAGAGGCAGAGGCAGGCAGATTTCTGAGTTTGAGGCCAGCCTGGTCTACAGAGTGAGTTCCAGGACAGCCAGGGCTACACAGAGAAACCCTGTCTCAAAAACAAACTAACAAAAATACCAGCATTTAGGAGTTGAGTTAAGATCAGGAGTAAAAAGTCATCTCAGCTAGTATGTTTGAGGCCAGCATGGACCACATGAGGCTTTCTCAAAAAGATAGAAACGAATGAATAGATAAACATTTGAGTGTCGAGTTTTTTCCTTTCTTGCTCACTTTGTTTTTGGCAGTGCTGAGGATCAAACCCAGGACCTTGTTCATACTAGGCAAGCATTCTCCACTGAGGAACACCCTGGCGAGTGCCTAGTCTGTCTGTCTGTCTGTCTGTCTGTCTGTTATGTGTATGAGTGGTAGCCTGCATGTCTGTCTGTCTGTCTGTCTGTCTGTCTGTTATGTGTATGAGTGGTAGCCTGCATGTCTGTCTGTACACCACAGACATGCCTGATATCTGCAGAGGCCAGAAGAGGATGTTGGATCCCCTGGAACTGGAATTACAAATGGTTGTAAGCTACCATGTGGGTACTGAGAATTGAACCTGGGACTCTGAAAGAGCAGTCAGTGCTCTTGTTGGTTTTATTGGGGGATGGGGGTAGTTATTTGGTTGGTTGGTTGGTTGGTTGGTTGAATGATTGATTGATTGATTGATTGATTGGTTTTCTTGAGACAGAGTTTCTCTATGTAGCCTTGGCTGTCCTGGAACTTGCTCTGTAGGCTCAAACTCAGATCTGCCTGCCCCTGCCTCCCAAGTGCTGAGATAAAGTCATGTGCCACCAGCTCCAGACAAGTAGCCAGTATTCTTGTTTGTTTGTTTGTTTGTTTGTTTGTTTTTTCGAGACAGGGTTTCTCTGTGTAGTCCTGGCTGTCCTGGAACTAACTCTGTAGATCAGGCTGGCCTCGAATTCAGAAATCTACCTGCCTCTGCCTCTGCCTCCCAAGTGCTGGGATTAAAGGCATGTGCCACCATGCCCAGCTAAGCAGCCAGTACTCTTAACCACTGAGCCATCATTCCAGCCATTTTTTGTGTGTTTTGAGATGATCCCAAAGTACAGCTTAGACTGGGCTCTTCATCATCCTCCCTCAGCCTCCTGACTGCTGGGGGTTATAGGTGTGTCACCATCCTCAACTCAACTCTGAGTGTCAGATCCTGAAAACCATTCTCATGACCTTGATCCTTAGAACAAACCCCAGGAGGATGAGCTGATACTTCTCACTCCTCTTCAAGAAAAGGATAATTAGTAATTTCCAGGAAAAGGAAAGGAGCTGTAAAGTAAAGTAAAAGGAGCTGGTGCTGGAGTGGTGGAAGTGGGAGGTCACGGGCGGGAGGTGAGCTGAAAGGCCCTCCTTCCACTACAGGAGCATTTTCCTCTCCAGCCTGGGCTGGACATGGTCCTCAAAGGCCAGGTCAGGTTTGACCATCGCTAATGACTCAGGAAAAAGGCCCACGGAGTAGGAACTCTTCACTCCTCTTCAAGAAAAGGAAAGCTGGGGCTGGTGAGATGGCTCAGCGGGTAAGAGCACCCAACTGCTCTTCCGAAGGTGATAAGTTCAAATCCCAGCAACCACATGGTGGCTCACAACCATCCGTAACAAGATCTGGCTCCCTCTTATGGAGTGTCTGAAGACAGCTACAGTATACTTACATATAATAAATAAAATTAAAAAAAAAAAAAAAAAAGGAAAGCCATGCTGGGTGTGGTGGCGTACGCCTTTAATCCCCAGCACTTGGGAGGCAGAGGCAGGCAGATTTCTGAGTTTTAGGCCAGCCTGGTCTACAAAGTGAGTTCCAGGACAGCCAGGGCTATACAGAGAAACCCTGTCTCAAAAACCCAAAAGAAAGAAAAAGAAAAGGAAAGCCAAAGAGAGAGAAAGAGAGAGAGACCAGAAACGTTGCTAACTTGCCCAAAGTCACACAGCAAAATTCAGAAAACCCGCACATCTCAGTGGCCATCTGTGCCAGACCCACCCTGCCCTTCTCTGACCTCCCTACCTCCGTCCCTACAAACCTTGCAGTTGAGATCAGAGTCCAAGCCATATCGTAAGATGGCCTTAGGATCTGACATCATGGGGACTCTCACAGTCCTGTCCTCGTCCAAATGAAAATCCTGGAGGGTCGTCTTTCTCGAGTCAAACTTGGTTACCCACTGCCCTGGAAGGAAACAGATGGAGCATCCTGAGCCACTGTCACCAGAAAGGCCACAGGGCCACGCTGTGCCTCCACTGGCCAAAGCAACCTGAGCTGTTGGCAGCAAGAACCCAGGAGCCCAGCATGTGTGGTGCAGACCACAGGCTCCATGCAACACAGCTTCTGGCTATCCTCCTGGAGCAAACTCAGAAATAAGTGAGTGTTCTCTCTCTGACTTGGATCACCAAGCTCCTTCTGTTTAAAGTGGCCTTTAATATGCTGGTGTGTGCCTGCTCTCCTGTCCCCTGGGGACTTGGAGTAGGAAGCCCCAGGGCTTTCCTGTAAGTTAGGATCCACTCTTGCTACTACTCCATAAGATGGTCACAAAGCAACGTAAAATGGAAATTAGTCAAACCATTCCTGCCGTATGAATAAAACATCTCAGGGGAGGCCTGTGGGTCTCCTGAGGCCTTACCACTGTCTAGAAGGATGTTGACAGCAGTTCCTGAGCAGGGGTGGGACTCCAGGAGTAGGGTGCTGCTCTGAGAGCAAGACAGCATGTATTGTAGAGTGTCTGAGAGGGAGCTGCGTTAGCCTTACAGTGAAGACAGGACACAGGCTCATGGGGGCAGAGCCAGGATTAAACCTGGTCTGATTCAAAAGCCAGAGATCTGTGCCCAGCCCCATGCAGCCGTTGCACTGGTCAGCTATGATACACCCATATGCTACAAGCACTGTAGCCTTTAGATCTCCCTCTGGCCTGGTATCTGCATTCAGGTTCACCACCATCACCACACACACACACACACACACATACACTGCCCTCCCTCTGCCAGAGACAAGTGGGGAAGCCCTCACCCTTGAAGTAAGCCACGCCCAGGAGGAGAATGCTTAGACCACTGGGCATTTCCCTCGTGGACCGGGCAATCTTCCCTTTCATCTGGGCCTGCACCCAGTTGTTAATCTCCTGAAGGTCTACACGAGGGTTGCCCATGAGGATTCGGGGCCTGGTCCCATAGGACTTCTCCAGAGGGGCAACAAAGCTGGATTTGACTCGAAGTTCTTGAGAAGAAACAGATCAAAGATGAGAGCTGAACCTGCACCCTCACTTTGAAAGCATGCCAGACCCCAGCTTCCCGCTCAGCATCTTCCCCTGACTTGTTGGGGCATCTGCCAGCTTGCCCAAACCCTGGCTAGGGAACAGTGGATTCCACCCGTTGCTTTCCCGGTCGTGTTACTCCCCTCCCAGACTCTCCCGCTGTCTCCCAGAGCCCACTTCCTCTCTCTGTTCCTCTGTGGTCTCACTGGCCCTTTCCTGCCCACCAGTGCCAGGCCTGGCCTGAGCACACACAGTCTATTGTTTAGACAGCATGGAGCATACAGACAACCCAGGCCAGGCTTTTCTGAAGCAACTGAGTGCCAGGCTGTACTTCAGAAGCAGAGGCAGCATTATGAGTTGGGGGACCAACTGGGACTCCATAGACTTTGAGAGGTGGGCTGGGGCTACTAACTCCTCTCAAACACAATTCTGGAAGCACTCTTGAAGTTCTTCTCGGGGGCAGTAACAGAGGCGAGGAGTTCCTTGTAGGTGCTGTGGATGTCAGGGTTGGTGATCAAGTCGTAATAGAGAGCCCGGTGAATGACAGACTCTGTTCGATGTTCAGTTCCTGCCAGAGAGAAAAGGATATCAAGCTTCATAACTGCCCGTGGAGCCCGAATCAGGGTAGGGACGTTAGATATCAATCCTTTTGTCCTCTGAGAGCCCAAGGAGGCCGATATTGCAGATATTTTAGCTGTACAAGAGCTTCAGGGCGTGGAAAGAAATAATGACCGCATTGCTAGGAGGAACTCTAAGACAGGGCAAGGTTATCAGACCTACAGAAAGAAGAGTGGGATGTGGTCCTGAAGTTCTCCCGTCGTAACCTACCCTCTTCTGAGGAGGAGCCAGGTCTGCTCATGGCAGCTATACCCCTAGAACCTGGTTAAATGACTAAAACACAATAGGAGGCCACTTAAGGAACCAAGGTCGAGTTCCTCACTAAGTGGTAGGGATTGTGTGTGTGGCCCCCACCCCTGTCCTGTTCCCCTTTCCTGTTCTACTCTGGGTAGGGGAAATTCAGGTCCACCTGCAGCCTTCTTCAGTTGACACTCACCCAGAGAAAGGGCAGAGAGGGCTGTGGCCACGCTGAGTGGAGACAGCAGGACGTTGCCCGTGGGGCTGGCACTGGATCTCAGGCGGTACAGATCGTAGCCGAAGTTGGAGACAGCTGCTGCCAACTTGTTCACAGGGACCTTGAAGAAGGGGTCATCCTCCTCCACTGGCTCGCCCGTGCTGCCCGGGACTGGGGAACCCTGGGGTAGAATACAAGGACCCGTAGGGAGGCACAGCGAATGCATCTCCTCCTGGTTGGGGTGGTCCTCTGCTCCGTAGGGCCATTAGTCTGAGGTCAGAATGAGTGTGTGCTCTCTGACTACACAACCCGTGTGCTGGGAGGCGGGGAGGGGGAAGGACAACACAAAAGACCTGAACTGTGGCCTGAGAGCCTGAAGCCTGCCTGGCCCACTTTAAAATAAATCTTGTAGTGCTGGGGAAATAGCATAATAGATAAAGTACCAGCAAGTTCAAGGCGAGCAGGGCACGGGTGTGTGTGTGTGTGTGTGTGTGTGTGTGTGTGTGTGTGTGTACCAGCATGCAAGTTCAAGGCGAGCAGGGCACGGGTGTGTGTGTGTGTGTGTGTGTGTGTGTACCAGCATGCAAGTTCAAGGAGAGCAGGGCACGGGTGTGTGTGTGTGTATACCAGCATGCAAGTTCAAGGAGAGCAGGGCACGGGTGTGTGTGTGTGTGTGTGTGTGTGTGTGCGCGCGCGCGCGCAATGCTTATAATCCCAGCACTGGGGAGGCAGAGATGGGCAGATCCTGGGGCTCATTGGCCAATCAACCTGAACTAATCAGTGTATTCCAGCTCAATGAGGGATCCTGTTTCAGAAACCAAGGCAGACAGACCTGAGGAATGACTCTGGGTTGACTTCTAGCCTACAAATACACTCTGTGTGTCTGTCTGTCTGTCTGTCTGCATCCATCCATCCCTCTCTCCCCCAAACCTCCTCACCACCACCACCACGCCCAAAGAAACCCGTCCTCAGACCATTCTTCCCTATTGAGCTTGCTGGCTGGTCCTAGTCTGCCTAGGTTCTGCTGTGACGCCCTCCCTGTCTTTCCTGACAAGCCATCTCCTCTGACCAGACCCGAGAGGAATTTGTAGTTTTCTGACCTGTTTTCAGTGTCAGCCTCTTCCTTATGAGACTTTCTGCTTTTTTGTTTTGTTTCCAGGCTTTAGATCAAAGCTGGGCTCTTACATACGTTAGGCAAATGCTTGGCCACCCAGCTGTATCTCCAGTCCCTGTTGCTGTCTCTCCAGTCCCTGTTGCTGTCTCTCCAGTCCCTGTTGCTGTCTCTCCAGTCCCTGTTGCTGTCTCTCCAGTCCCTGTTGCTGTCTCTCCAGTCCCTG
>CACVCL010030884.1:0-5000 GCA_902729485.2 Mus minutoides
TCTATCTCCCTCTGCAGACTCAAGTCTCACGAGTTCGGACTGGAACAGATGTGTGTTCCTCTTACCAGTGGTCTGGAGATTGCTGGGAGAGCTGGATACCTGGGTGGGTGCACGGCCTCCAGGCCTTGCGCCCTGCGCTGCAGCGGAGCGGTGTGGGCCGGAAGGGAAGGAGTCTGCTCTCCGCCCTCCGCCTGTCTATCTCCCTCTGCAGACTCAAGTCCCACGGGTTTGGAGTGGAACAGATGTGTGTTCCTCTTACCGGTGGTCCGGATCGCTGGGAGAGCTGGAAACCTGGGTGGGTGCACGGCCCCCAGGCCTTGCGCCCTGCACTGGAGCGGAGCGGTGTGGGCCGGAAGGGAAGGAGGCTGCTCTCCGCCCTCCGCCTGTCTATCTCCCGCTGCAGACTTAAGTCCCACGAGTTCGGACTGGAACAGATGTGTGTTCCTCTTACCAGTGGTCTGGAGATCGCTGGGAGAGCTGGAAACCCGGGTGGGTGCACGGCCCCCAGGCCTTGCGCCCTGCGCTGCAGCGGAGCGGTGTCAATTTTTAACATTTAAATACATTTTAAATTATATTTCAGGATGTTAATTAAAGTACTGACAATTTCTATGGTATTTTTATAATTTGCTAATATCATTTGGGCACTGAAACTACACTTGATGACAATAATAATCAAACAGTACTCTGTATTTAGATAGAACACAAAATACAAAAAAAAAAAGGAAAGAAAGAAAACTCTGCAATACGGTTGACAGCTTTATCAAGCATGAGATGTTCAAATTCAAGAAGCTAAGGAAAGTTCTGTATCCCATTGTGGTGACTCACACATGTAGTAGACCAGAGCAACACCTCCTTTCTTTCTACAATGTTCTTATTCTGTAGTATTTTAAAATTATTCAATCTTAAGAACTACTCTTTCCTTTAACTCCTTCTGTTTTATGAGATTGCAAAGCATAAAATTTTATACTATCCTCTTTTAATGATTATAGCCCCTATCTTGCCCCTAAAATGGGTTGAAATTAGGTTTCATTAATTTTTGTCTCGAGGGCTAATCCAAGTGTTCTATAAAATTCAATGCATATTGCATCCTAAGCAGCTTCACTCTGCCAATTACTGGGGATAATGATGACATCCACATTCAAACCACAAACTAGAGATGAAAATAAAATGCAACCAGGGCTCTTTGCCCCTCTCTGACAGTATGGACTGAAAGTGCCAATGAATAATTAAAAGGGAGAGGGGATCCTAATATCACTTGGAAAGATGAGCACACATTCTTGTTGTTACTACCTTTGGAAGTCAACTTAGAGTACAGCCACCTTCCAAAGTCAGAAAGTTGAGAAGGAATTCCTGAGAAGTTTGATTCTAAGAGCTTCTACTTCTAGATCCAGATTCTCCTAGAATCAGTCAGCTCTGCATGGGCCTAATCTGGTCAGTGTCCCTGAGAATATGAGACATGAAGATCCTTTAACAGAAGCTGTGAATGAGCCTGTGTCTGCTAAAATAGCAGAAGGGCAAAAATAGAAACAGTTACACAAATATCAAAATTGGGTCATAAGTGAACCTGGCAGTCCTGTTTTGCATGATTTCACCAACTTAACTCTGAAATTTCCTTTTTCCCCATTACTATATTTATATATTCATTTTACATCCTGATCGCAGCCACTCCCCTCTTCACATCTCCCTCCCCCCACATGGCCCCATCCCCTCCCCTTCACCTCTGAGAAGAGGGGAAGGGGCAGGGGAAGAGCCCTGGAGAGAGGCCTGGAGACTGAATGGAAATACAGGGAGCATCTCTAGGATGTGCCAGAGATCTGCAGTGGGGAGGCTCCAGGCAGTCTACTAGGGTGACTCTAGCTGAGACCCTAGCAGTGGGGAATATGGAACCTGATCTGGCCAAGTAGCCAGGCAGGATTCCCAGTGGAGGCGATAAGGACACCAACCCACCCACAAAACTTTCAACCCAAAATTTGTCCCACCTACAAGAAATGCAGGGACAAAGATGTCTCAGAGATGGAGGGAATTTTGAAATTTTTAATTCACTCTCTTAAGATTGTAAAAAAAATAAATGCCTTGAGACATTTTCTGTATATCATACCCATACAATTTTCCAAACTTAGAAGGTAAAACACCTTTGTCAGTCTATCAGACAAGAGTTTTCTTTTTTTAGACTATACCTCCATCTTCAAAGAGGCTCGCGGCTAAGACTTGGAAAGCACACTCCATAGGCAGATGGTGTGGGTGGATGCCTGTAAACACCGTTCTCTGCTCTCCTTTGAAACTATACTTGTAAAAGTTATTACACAGGAAATCCCCGAGGATGAGTAATGCACTGCATAAGTACTCAACATGCCTTAAAAATCCTAGAAGTAACAAGAGAGGAAAATAGCCAATGTCTTCTTCCACATTTCTGAGAAAAGCAACTAAACACCTTCACTAATCATTTACCCACTGGTGAACAGCAGATGATTGGCTGCCTGCTTAACATAATGAGATTCTGTAGGAACAAACAAGTTCAAATGCCAATATTCTCCAACGCAAGTGTGAAATGAAAAGACTGTATTTTAATTTCTCACATTCAGAATTTTTAAAGATTTTTAAGTAACTCCAGAAATTTAGTGTATTTTAAACTTATTTTTATGTTTATATGTACATGTATAATATGTATACATATTTGTGTGTGCATATATGTATATATGTATGTATGTATGTATATGTATATGTACATATGTATATACATATGTGGGTATGTATATATATACATGCATGCACACCACATACATGCAGATACTCATGAAGGACACAAGAGATGTCAGATCCCCTGAGTGACAGGCAATTGTGAATTGTTCAATACAGGCAATGGAAACAGAGCATGGAATCAGCTGCAAGATCAGAAAGGGTGAATTCAGGAACATTGAATTTGCTGTATCATTGATACATGATGTAGAAAAGGAATTAAAGGCCAGAGAGATGGCTCAGAAGATGAAGGCATCTTCTACCAAGAATGATAACCTGAGTTCAGTACTAGGGACATATCTAGTGAAGGAGAGAATCCACCCTGCATTATGACACACACATACACACTGATTCAGATGCACAACACGTTAACTAATTAATCATGTCATCAAAAGGGTTTTTTAAAAGCTTAAGGTAACCTTCAACAACTTAACCTAATTTAAAGTAATAGGGGAATTTCTAAGTATATTGCACCAGGCAAGCAGGTTAACACGATGGATAAGAGTCTAAGGGGCTTGAAGGTAGATGAATTAGAGCTGTAATTCTGATCTGATATTCATCAGCAATGCTGCACAATTAGGAACTTAACTTCTGTGGGTCTCAGTTTTCTTCTCTGTATTACAGGAGATGATAAGAATGTCTATGTCTGCGAGAGGACAACCCATGAGCAAAATAAATTTATTTTAAATTTTTTTTAATTTTAAAAGAAAAAGAATACTACCTCAAAGAATGTGTGTAACGACAAATGAAAATTCATGAAGGACTTAAAGGTGCATCTGGCTTCAGAAAACCAATAAATGGATACTATTGCAATTGGGCCTCCTCATGGTTCTTCTAGAACCACTTTTGGGGGTGGGAGTGAGGCTAGCCCAATGCCACATAGGTCCACCTGTGAAAAATCAAAGCCAGGAAAGTATCCAGCAATTTCCAACCTACCCCAGTTGGCTACTCACACCCATGGGCACAGGAATTTAATTCCAATACATAAATGGACTTTGTTAATAAATCCCATAGCTGTTAGGGATTTCTATTCTTCATCCACAGTTATCTTTCACTGCCTTTAATTCCATATATATGGAGAAAACATAAATGTGCATATAGTACACCTGGTCTGTGGGCTTCTACAATTTTGTTTTAAGACAATTACATGTAAAATCTAAATTCTCTTTAAAAATGTTTTAAAGTAGTTTTATTGTTACACAGTTCATCTGTCACAAATCCACCCACCTAAAATGTGCATCCATTTCAAGTTCACAGCTCCGTGTTTTCAAACATTTACAGCCTTGGCTCTGGAACCTCATATTAGAACATCATCATTGCAAAAGGAAGCCCTCTGCACATGGTCACTGGCTTCACGGTTATCGTTGCTTTACTAGATTTTTCTAAACTACAACTTTTCCCCCTAAATGTCTTCTCCACAGTCTTGTCTTCGATGTCAAACTTAAACTTTTTCTTCCCAAAATAACCTAAGCCTCTCTTTTCCTATACCTCAGTCAAAGTAGTAAATTGTACCTTTTCCAATTTAGCTACTGTGTTTTCCTTGACTCTGTCATAGTCTTCATTTGACACTGATATCCATAAATCTTTCCTGGAGACATGCATGAAATACAGTCCTTGACTTTGACTGGCAGTTGGCTGGTGTATACACATTAAAAGAAGAGTCAACAGGACTCAGAAACACATTTATTCAGCCAACAAGACAACACATTTATTCATGTCTTATCCTCAAAATTATGAGTTAACCTGAAGATTTACACAAAGGAGACATATATTAAAACCTGTCATGATTGTCATGATGTAGAAGTTCTTGTGTCTGAAATCAACCCTGTGACTGACATAGAGCCCATTGTTTGATTTGGTTGAACCTGATCCCTACAACCTTCCTGAGATCACATTACCATGCTACACATGGATAAAGCTGTCTGGGTGTTGTTTTAGATGACGTGCATCGAAGGACATGATGGCAGGGGTCATCTGCTGCCAGGAATAAGGCTTCAGGGCATGATGTAGCTGTTTAATGGTCCATTGGTATTCCCTCAGACACCTGAGGTGTTTAAAATTTTAGCACCCAGGGGGTAGAAAACAACAGAAATCGAGAGAGAGAGAGACAGAGACAGAGAGAGAGAGAGAGAGAGAGAGAGAGCTTTAGATGTATACCTTCAAAGTATTTTTCAGTCTCTGAGCTGAATTATGATTACAGTTTTAAAATTCAAGTATATATGAAAGAATCACAAAGATAGAAGAGCAAAGCCAAACAATGTTTC
>CACVCL010030884.1:10000-40429 GCA_902729485.2 Mus minutoides
GTCATCCTTGGGAGGAGGGTGAAGGAATTTTCATGCATTGTATTGGTTCCAGTGATTTTTGTATGCCCTGACCTAAGAACTCATCCTCCTTTAAAGTATGAAGTTCTCTATATTCTCAAAGGGAAACAAGTATTTTTGTTCACTCTTTTAAATACAACTATTAAATTCCAGCTGATGTTTACCCTGGATTGGAAGCAAAGCATATATGTGTGATCCCAGTTCATGATGCTGTAAGGTCACTTTGGGGTGGAAGAATCAAATCTAACGATATGCAAATTGTGGCCCTTCTGTTCAGTAAATGCAAGAGCCCTGACAAGGGCTTGGTGACCTCCCCTCTCATTCTCTACATTTTCCTGCAGAACGTGATTGAAGTGTGGGAGAGCAGAGCTTTTAACATCGTTAACCTTCAAGAGCCCTAAAAGCATCCCACACCCTCCTGAACATCGAATGCCTCTGAAGTAAGGAGGACGTGTTGCATCTCAGGGACATCTGATTTCTAACCTGCGACCTCTTACTTTCAAGCTTTCACAGTCTCGGGAATTGCAAAGAAAACAGTATAAAAGCCCCTCACAGATTAGCAAAGCATTACTATCCTCAACACTTCAGCAGATGAACCTGCCCTGATCCCAGACTATAAAAACGCCTTCTGAAGCCTGTCCAGCTCCGCTTTGATTTTTTGGCCCAAGTCTTAATTTTCTCACAACGCGTAGATCTGTATTTCATTAGGAATACCATCTTAAACCCCTCTGTGCCTCAACTTTTTTTGACAAGATTTTTTTCCCTACAGATTCAATGGTATAAGTTTTGAAGATGAATACATTTTTAAATCAGTTGATCATATGAACTGAAATTTTATCCAAGTAAATCCCCACAGTTCTGCTCCTGAATTTTTCTCATTCTTGTCTGGTACACTGTCTGCTTATCATATCCTTATGTGAAAAGTTGACTTCTTCAGATAAGGTTGGGATTTTATTTCCTAGCATTCAACATTATTCTTGATGGTTTTTTTTTCAACTCTGTCTATAGATTCTCAAATTTCGACCACCAAATCACAAGGAGCCAACAAATTGAATCACTGAGTAAAGGCAATCACAACAAACTCTGGTGAACTAAGTGTCAACCCCCCAAAGACCCACAAGATAGAAGGAAAGAACCAACTGTCTTAAAATGTCCCCTGACTACCATAATCTTCCCATAGTGCACACACAGAGATACCACACTCTTACCATAGTAGCTACAGAGACACCAAAGACACACTGAAAAGATAAATGAGAAAAATTATAAAATTATAAAAATTTTACAGTTACCCATACAGCATAAATAATGTTGACAGACTCCAGGTCAGTGAACAGAAACATAGCAATAGTTAACAGAAAGCAGAGACTCTGACTTTTCTATTAAGTAGCAAGGTATCCAATGTTTCATATTCAAAGTATTAACCAACCAATACCAAAGTATTAGCCTTTGGAATTGAATTCACTTTCATAAGAAATTAATTTAAGATTAAATTAATTAAAATTAAAAAGTTTAATTTTATAGGGTCACTTGAGATAAATGTGTGTGTTTAATCACAAAATCACTGCCTTGGAATGGGAGCTGATGTCTATGGACTCATCAAAGATTTTTCTTAGACTGATTTTTCTAAAATGGTGCGGTGTGCGTTAGTTGGAGGGAAGCACGACACACGTGGACCCAGCTCCCTCGACATGAGTCTGCCTGGAAAGAAATCCCATCATTGATCTGGGTTTAATGTCTTAGCTTTTCAATCAGAATGAAGACAATATTCTATTTTGTGAGACAATGCTAAAAGATTAATACTAAGCCTCACCGACAGAATACCAGAGCCATCACAATTGCCAGAAGCATTTTTGGGTTGCTTCTATCATTAGTGAAAATCTTAGCAACCCTCTCTCATGAACTTTGTACATGACTGAATGCTTTCATGAAGTGTCTAAGTAAGAAATAGGTTTACATTGTGTGCAAACTGATTCAAAGAATGACTTCCTCGGGAACCATTCAGGCAAGGAATATGAACTTTAGATAGTATCAATTCAGAGCAGATATCTATATCATGGGATCCTTTAGATCAATAGTTCTTAACCCTACCAATGCTGCAACCCTATAATACAGTTCCTCACGTTGTGATCCAAGCCATAAAATAATTTTGTTGCTACTTCATAACTGTAATTTTACTACTGTTATGAATTGTAATAGAAATAGCTTATATGCCAGATATCTAATGTGTGACCCCAAAGGAATTGAGAACCCACAGGTTAAGAACTACTACTTTAGATGCTAAAAATAGTGCCCTAACTTCAAATCTGAGAATCTGTCTGATTCCCTTTATACAATGATCATGCTAGTTCACCATTTCAATAAGAAGTTGGTTATGTTTTTATTTAGATTTATTGCCTTGAAAATTAATTACTAAAATGAGCAAATTATTGAGAAGATATAATATCTTTGTAAATACATAAATATATGCATATTGATTCTTTATGTGATGCATGTAAATATATAGTATTTATAATTGTTAATGTAATAAAGAAAGAGTATCCAGGTAGAAATGAGCAAGACAAAACAAAAGACAGACAGTCCCTTAAAGCCAATTAGTAATCCTTAAAACCCTTGTTCTTAAAGGCAACATCTAATCTGTCTGTCTTCTCTAACACACAACAAAGATCAAAACACAGAGCAAACACATTAAGATGCAAAATCCAAATTTATCATGAGTCTAAAGATACAGCTTTCATCAGAGAACTTGGGAAACATCTTCAGTAAGGTTTCTCCTAAGTTACATGTGAAATGATAAAAGAACAGCATAGTAGCAATAAGCCCTCAGTAAATGCAGAAGATAAAGTGCAAAGGAGCTACATTCTAAGAATATTATGGTGTGTCATGACAGGCACTTCGTCAGATGAAGCCTCTACGTGAGCTGATTGGAGAGAAGAGCCGTTCATAAACTAAAGGTGCGCAAATTGGCAAATGCTGCTCAATATGTCATTTCCCTCATTGATAAAACAAAGGAAGAAGACTGCAGTGGTTCTAAAGTCTGAAGTCAACAGAGTCTCAGAATGGCTCATCTGGATTGATGAACAATATTTACATGAAAGGAAAAAAAAACCAGTGATGTCATTAGAATCTTGGGAAGAGGAAACAACTGGAGAAGAGAAAAAACTGTTTCTTGGTTTGAATGAAGACCCAGTGACCAATTGCCACACCAGGGACTCTAAGTGGGATATTCTATCAGTCCTCCATCGCAGTAGAGCTACATACTTTGGAGTAAAACACCTGGCTCCAAATATCCTGGAAAACTGAAAAAGCTGTACAGAGTTATATTTCCAAAAGAAGTACTGAAAAGAATTGTCTAGGAAAAAATAAGAAATCCTAAAACTCACAATGTCTGGCTTCAAAAAAAGCTATGAGCACATATTTTTATATATTTACTTGAATAGTTTGCAGTTGGGTTGATGGTTTTTGTTGTTTTGTTTTTAGAGTTGTTTGTTTGTTTGTTTGTTTTGAGAGTTTTACAGAGAGCAGGCTGGCCTCAAGCTTGCTATGTAACAGCTAAGGATAGCTTTAAATTCCCGATCCCCATACATCTGCCTCCTAAGCGCTGGAGGTGTAGGTACAATCCACAGCCCTCAGCCTGCAAATAAGAGATTTTAATCTTGTAAAAATATTATAGATGTTAAGTGTGGCAATGTACATACAAATTTACAAATACACCAAGATCATCTATGATGTCCTCTTGACAGTTAAGTATGAAAGTGAATGAGAGGCTTAGCAATGTATGGTTAATTAAATTTGTAAGCCTATTTGTATGTGAACTATATAAAAGAATTTGTACATTCATGTCTGCGCAGTGAAGATTTTCTCTGCCAAGAAAGGATGCATCACCCAGCCATAGCTCCACAGTGAGAGGTCCTGTGTTCAAACCCTGAATTGTCAGCTTGAATTAGTAGCTTTCAATATGTTCACTGTGTAAGACAGAAATGGAAGCAATATCTACTTCAGTTTGTTCTGACAATTAAGTAGAAAGATCCAGTCCAGTATCCAAATCAGTTCATCTGTTTAACTCTTAAAGCTTAAATCTCTCTCTCTCTCTCTCTCTCTCTCTCTGTGTGTGTGTGTGTGTGTGTGTGTGTGTGTGTGTGTGTCTGTCTGTCTGTCTGTCTGTCTGTCTGTCTGTCTGTCTGTCTCTCAGGGTGTGTGTGTGTGTGTGTGTGTGTGTGTGTGCAAGTAAAACATTTTGGGAACAAAGACAGCCCAACACGTATTTTAGTAATGAGTATACTTTAACCTGAAAGTATAATTAATTGAAATATCTTACTGCCTTACTATTTGAATGACTGCAATTATGAAAACTCAACTAGTCTTAATTTTATTTTATCCATTCATATAAATATTCAGGAGCTTTGACACATAGTAAGCAGAAAATCAGCTTTTATCTTATAATATGTCTTGGCATTCAATTTTCAGATGAACAATTTATCAGCATACTCAAGAATAAAACCTTACTAAAACCAAACTAAAACCTTAATACATATAATTTTATATCATTATATCTTGCAAAAAATTAATATTAAAATACATAAAATATGTCTTGTATTGTACTGTCTATGGTGTAAGATATAAATAAATTTAATTGGAGACATAAATAATTTTCAGTTTGTCAATGTCATGCACTTGCTGAGAATCTCCTCTGGAATGACAGAGACAGCTATATATATATTAGCTTATTTTAAAAAAAGAAATGTATGGTGTAAAAGATATTTAGGGAAATGTTTGTCATCACATAGAGCCTTGGAAACCTTTCTAATACTTCTCCATGAGAGGGGATTTTTTTTTTCTTTCAGGGTTATATGCAAACTAAAACCTTAGTACATATAATTTCACTTGGATTACAGAATGACATTGGCTCGGACACTAAAAGAACAGGGATCACTGGGTTTGGGGGTATTTTCTATGTTTTGTTACTATAGTCCGAACACAAAAGTGGCAAAGATAGATTGTTACATCGGCATCTGGTTAACATTACCCAAATGAATCATGTAAAAGAAGTGACGGGTAGATTGGAGCCAGGGCAACCAAGAGATACCAAAGATAATGCCTGTGTTTTGAAGCGAAAGGCTTTCCAGCATCTCTGACCTAATGCTACATATGTCTTAATTTAAAGTGAAGGGTACTGTGATAACAAGCAAGAACAATTATTGTTTCAACTTGAAGGCTCAGACCAAATAGAAATGAGTTAAGGTAGTGTATTTTCTAAATCCAGTAAGAGGTCAACTTTACCCAAGAGCTCTTAGAACCTCTAAGTTAGTTTTCTATTCAAAACTGCTTAATGTTTTTCTAACTAAGCAATAAAGTGTATCTGTTTTTTTTTTTTTTTTTTTTGTCAAGTTAAAACAAGACTTTTATCTATAAGCTTGACAGGTGAAGCCACACGAGGCTTTACAGCTTTAAACCTAGCTTTTAAAAAAAGAAAATCACACACACTGTTTTATGCTTCTCAGGCTAGACAACAAAGTTATGAGAGGGTTTCCCCTTAGCTTTGGTGTGAGTGTCCCCACCTGACACATCCAAAGCCTGACTATCAAGTGTTGCTGCTATTCACACCTGCACACTCAAAGCTGCCAACAAAGGGAGACAGGAACTTCTCCCACCTACACACCTGTCAGATGGGTGGATGCCTTTAACCCTTTGTCTTCTCTTGATCGATTCCCCACAAGAAATAGAAAGCAGTGCGCTACAAAGGGGTGGGGTGGGGTGGGGTAGGGTGGGGTGGGGTGGGGTGGGGTGGAGAGCTAAGGAGAGCAGACAAGCAAAACTGTTCCCATTTAAGACAAGCTTAAACGTTTAGTTATAGAACATAGCTGGCAACATTTGGGGAGGAAAGCTACATTTAAGTGGAGGAAGGATTCACAGATGCTTCTAACGAAAATGAAAAATTATGAGGTTCTTTTTTTTTTTTTCATTTTACACCAAAAGAACATAAGTTATTATTTGAAGTAAACTAAACTTATATCATTTCACAGTGTGTATGGTAATCAATTTTTAACATGAGAACATTTGTTAAGGATAGGTTTTGCGTGTTTGTGTCTGTGTGTGGTTTCCCAAAAGTACTACAGAATGAAAAGGGAAAATGTATAATTTGTAGACATTAAATGTTTACACACTTAATTCAGTATCTGGTGTGTTCATATGATTTAAAATATAACACACAACTATTTAACCTACTTTTTTTCAGACTTTGATAATAGATGGATCAGTAAGAAATGAACAAAATGCAGCCATTTGAGACTATGTTCAGTAAACCAAACTACTCATTAAAGGCCTTTAAATCTTATCACTGTACAAATTAAAGGAATCACATTAGAAAAATTTAAACTATTTCAATTTGCAGCAACATATAAAAAAGTATTTATACATACACACATACAAACACATACACATGGCAAATTTAGGTGACTGTGTACATTAAAGCAATTGACAATGAATTGCATTTTTAAATATTTTCGAACTCTGCTTTAAATTCTGGTATCACCAAACAGACCTTTCAAGTCTCCAATTGATAAAAACAATACATCTTAAATGGCTACAGACAAACAGACTCTCCAGATGGGCTCTACTAGTTAATAGTTTGGGTGCTCAGACATGATTTTATTTCATTGATAAAATGGAGATGCTCAAGAACACCACTGTATTTCTAATACTGTCGTTTGTTTTAAGGCTTCAGGGAGAAAACTCAAAGCTTGTGTGTCTTTCCAGTGTTAGATGTGGGTAGAGACAAATCTCTTTGGAGTTTCTGGGAGATGAAAGAATAAATAACTTCCTTTCATGCTCCTTTCTCGTCGGAGATAGGGCAGTTTGGTGGTGCTTCTGCTGAGCCACGGACCATTCTAGCTCTGGAATTTTCCCAAAAGTTGTAAGAACCTGTTCTTTTCCCCTTCCAAACAAAGTGATTGAATCATTTGTGTGATGATGCCATTTAGGAAGACCAGGTCCACATCCCAAACTAGAGCATCATTTGTCACAACCCATAATTCAGTGGCCACTTCGGTAACCCAGGATTGAACTTTGGCAGCAGTTTCAATTCAAACTGGACTGTCCACTCCCCATAAATGAGGCTAAAATGTGCTGACAGTGTGTGGATAAGGGCTGAGAGAGCTAATAGGTTTGAGTGTCTGAGACTTTTGATAATCCGGTCTTAAGTGTCATGGGTCTTTCAAGGTGGATTCCGTCTGTCTTATAAAGCTGTGTGTTGAAACATAATGCACCCTTTGATCTCCTTAGGAAAAACCTTAAGAAGTCAACAGAATGTCCCATTGGCTCAATAACCAGATCCCCAACCTGTTGACATGAGAGATTTTAACACTTCTAAGTGTTGGCAAACAGTAAGTGACCTGGATGCTGAAAGGTTTCCAGTGAGAAAGCTCAAGATGGGATGAGCCATACCAAAAGTGCAGGCTCCCCTTCTGGATTGTCATCCCAAAACGAAGCAAAACAGCACAGGTCAAGCCATGCTCAAGTTTCATAATGACCATTTATATAAATTAATTTTTAATTTATTATTTAATAAAGTATCTTTAAAAGTTAAACATCACTTGTTTTCTATATTACTTATGCTTGTGGGCAAAAGTAGTTCTACAATATTAATGTATATAAGTTGTCAAAGAATAAATATAAAATATACATGTGTGTACATATATATGTAATTATTTCTATATGCATCTACTTGTTTGCAAGCATTGCTGTTGTGTACAGTTATGTGGAATTTACTCTAGACAGGTGTATATAGGCAAGAATGAACAGTGAAAATTGAAAATACATTTGTATACAGAAAATCCAAACTGGGTAATTTTCTTCTTCCTGTTTTTAAAAACATGTATTGGTTTATGGACCAGGAGAACATGTATGCAGCAGAATGTGTGTGGAGATCGGAGGAAAACCCCCTCTCACCATGTAGATCGCAGGAATCAAACTCAGCTCGTCAGGCTTGGCAGCACAAGCGCCTTTGCCCACTGAGCCATCTCCCCAAGCCCCATCTCTCGTATCTTTACAAACAAATAGGTACCATCCCTGCTCTGCTGACTTCTGGTTGGTTTTATATATTACTTTCCAAATAGCAGCAGTCAAGATAGTATTTTTCCCTTTCTTCTTTATTTCAGTATCAGGTTCAGATGTAGTTCCAAGGTTTTAGCCAATTTTAGAATTTAATTCCTCTTCTATTCTAGTATTAATATTTGCCTACAGATTCTTGGGTCACTGGTTACAGCATCAATGGCCTTGTTTTTAAATAACAAGAAAATTAGATCTGTCTAAAGACCTCTGTTGTCTTTTCTTCAAACCGGCTAAAGTCTTGTCTATACTTCAATACCTCCATTCCTGCTTGGATAATAATTATAAGCTGTTCTTTTCTCTTTCCCCAAATCTTTGCTCAGTGCTTATTATTAGATAGTACAGCGATTAGTTCTGGTCCTGTATGTTTCCTCTTAGGGAATGGAGTTACACAAGGTCAAGATCTATGCCTGATGCCCTCAACATGAAGCTCAGAGCCTGGCAGGCAGAGATCACACTGAAATTGGAGCAGGAACAGGAAAAGAAGTATTATTTGCCTACTTCTTTGTGTCTTTGACCACATACTCAATGAGGATTAAAAATAAACAAACAATGGCCATTAACTGGAAGAACCAAAGAGTTTTAAGTCCTTTCCAATCTTGTGAATAAGACTGTTATTTCAACATCTTTCTGCCGCATTCTCCAAGAGCTGCTAGTTTTCTGAAACCATCTAGCCAAGTACACAACAGATGGCTCTGAGATCCACTGTGCATTTATGTGCAAACCAACAAATGTCTGCTCAGTAGCATATGTACTCAAATATTATCAATGCTAGATACTGTGAGATTGCAAACAAAGCCCTGACAGAGGAAACATACACATATTGTGAATCTATCCAAGCATTTTAGCCTTTTACTTGATTCACAATTAGTAGAATACTAAGGTGTAATTTCCCACTTATGTATGTAGCCCCTTTTATCTTTCATTAATATTACATATCTTCCTTTCTGGACCCCGTTTTTACTAAGTATGTCTGTGAAAACACACATGCACACACACACACACACACACGCACACATACACACATGCACACATACACACATGCACACACACGTGCACACACACAAACATGCACACACACACACAAACATGCAGACACTACATGCACACACATACACACACACATACACACATGTACACACACACACATGTACACATACACTCACATGCACACACACACATGCACACACACATATACACACACAAACATGCAGACACACACACACACACACATATCTATACATGGAGTGTCTTATCAGTTCTTTTTCACAATGATTTTTACCCGTGAACTGCCTAATCCAAACTATGCAACTCTCCCTTTAGCTGAAAGCATTCTCCACAGTGCTTCCTATGCTGCATCACAATTTACATACCATGGAGCTACTATAGTCCGGCTACTTTACAATCCCAACTAAGTTCTTTTAAGTTCTTATGTTTTTCCAACTAAAAATTATACTCTTTCTCTAGGTTAGTGAGTCCTCTTAACTAAGTTTCCATGACAACACTTTTCTCTCAAATCCACGGAAGAGTTAATTGCCTGTCTACTTTGCATCCGTCACATCTCCATAGATAATCTGCCATGTCTCACAACGCCGCACTATAATTTGATCATAGACATTTGCTTCAGGAGGTTGTATGTTATTTGCAAATAAGAATTGAGTCTTATTCATTACTCGTTTATTCAAAGCCTAGAATGCAATATGCTTAATTACTTATCAAGTGAGTAAATCATATAGATTATTATGTATCTACATGTAAAAGATACAAATAATAATCTATATGATTTACATTTAGAGCAACTTTTTATTGTCATGCATGCAATTATAAAGCTTAAGCAAAATGTCTGGAGACGAAATTGAGATTTCAGTATCAGGACCAGGATGTAAGCAGACAAGAGTGGGGTTAGACCCATATGCTTTAAGTTACACCAGTGTCTTTAAGTAAGTTTCAGTCTGTTTTATTTGAAACCAGTAGATAGCTACCTTCTTACTAGCCAAGAATTCCTTAAGACTCCTAGATAAGACTGATTCAGGCACTATCACATTCAATTGAGTCTCCACCCTCTTTTTTATCGAAAGGTGAATGTAATGATGGTTTGGTTTGGTTTGGTTTGGTTTGGTTTGGTTTGGTTTGGTTTGGTTGTCTCCTAAAACCCAGTCAATGGAAGGATACAGCAAGGCAGTGGGTATCTCTACAGAAACAGTGTGAGGTGGGTATGTAAGGCAGCCAAGGCATGAACTCTTCTTGAGATGTTACATCCTTGGAGAATGATGAAAACGCAGAGCCCCACAAAGCTGTAGCCGTAGCTTTAACCTACTGGTCACCTTTCCCTGACAGCGGCTGTTTCTGCTGTCACTCTGTTATAACTCATTATCGATGAAGCTCCGCATTAGTCCACGTGCACTGTATAATCCTTTTTACTTCCTTCGAGTATTATTTCCAACATTGTTGTATGAAATCATAGAGATCATATGAACCATACTCTTTACCCGTGACTTTATTAAATCATTTTTCTGACACAAATAAAAGTTACCACTTTAATTTAGTCAGTAATTTCCTGAGCAACAGTAATGTAACAGGCCACCTAGTAATCAGTAGGAATGCCATCCTAGGCTAGAGTCCTTCCTCAAACCCCATGAGGTTCATCATCTAATAGGGACACTACATGTAAAAGATACAAATAAGAACTTGCAAAACATCCTATTATGCTATGTACTGTGAAAGAGATTCTGAGAGCTGGAAGTTGGGTTTGAGAAGGAGTTTACATTTTAAGTGAAGTCTTGAAAGGAAGTAGATATTTTCCTATAGGATATGATTTATTTTTACAGAACTGTGTTCAGGAAGAGAACCTCTAGGATATTTTGTTTGTTTGTGGTTTTGTTTTGTTTTTGTTTTTGCTCCGACACTAGGAGATGACTATATTCCCTCTTGGTAACAATGTAAACACCAAAGATAATCCTAGCAATTGGCAGTGAAGTAAATATAGTCCTACTCACTTGTTAAATGTATGGATCATTCACTTAGCCTTGGCCAACATCTATGAAATCTATGCTTTTAAGTCATATTGCACTAAGGGGAACAAGACCAGCCACAAAGTCCACAAGGAAAATCAGGCTCTTGGGCATCACATTTTTTCTCTTTTTAATCTGCAGTGATTCCTGATGGTTCATATATTTTCTACGATCTTTAATTATTTGCTTGAATAGGAGAAATTTTCAATTGTCTTTCTCTTTGGTGGTTCTCATCTATTTGGAAATACTGTGCTTTGCTGTCAAGTGAAGACTTTGCAAGGAAAT
Source organism: Mus minutoides (assembly GCA_902729485.2). Classification (NCBI taxonomy): domain Eukaryota; kingdom Metazoa; phylum Chordata; class Mammalia; order Rodentia; family Muridae; genus Mus; species Mus minutoides. The sequence goes on from CACVCL010030884.1 coordinate 21,418, forward strand.
GAATGAAGGATGTGGACAGCTTAGGAATACCTGACATCTATAATTAGCTTCTATTGTTTAAATATATCAAAACATCTAAAATACATACTTGAATGCAAAGGGAAATGTGGACTTTGCACAAATTGAAAAGAAAAATTATAAAAGCAAGTTTAGTAATTGTTACTACAATGGTGTGCAGTGAGACATACCCATTAGTTATGCTAAGAGAACAGGAATAGATGATCCACACCTTTTCATACATAATTAGCTTCCAGAATGCTGTCAAATTGCTATTATTTATGACAAGAGAAAAATAAATGACTGATTTTTAAATATGATTTTAAAATTCAAAACTATTCAATAAACAAATTCAGAACTAATAGTATTTAAAAATACAGCTCAATTTCTACAAGCAAAAACTGTTGATTTACTTAAACCATGTGTCTGTTGCTCTTATAATACTGGAGACTATTACAGCTTTACATTTTAGGATCCAGGCATGAATTAGAACTGCACTGGTGCACAGGACAGAGCTTCATCTAAGAACAGTAACTCAGGGAGGAAACACTTGCCTAGTCTGTGGGAGGACCAGGCTACAATTCCCCACCACTATAAAAGCAAAACACATTTCCACACAGAACAAACAGAACCACCAAATTATGGTAGAAACAACAGATAGAGGGTCGTCCAGAACCTGTCACAGTGACGACAAGTCAACATCTTACACAAACTGAAGTTATTCAAAGATTTATATCACATATGGATAATCAATAAGAACACATTTGAGAAGAATGCATTTTGGGGGAAAGAGTGAGCACTCATCTCATTTCTATCTGAACAGAATTCTTGGTGCGTGTTCTCCTTGGTGTCTGACGTCATTCACTGTATCAGCCTCTAAGGGAGTGAGATTTCATAGTAATTCTGAAGAGTAAGCACTAGCATTATAAAGCACAATAAAAAACACTGTTATGGTATGTAGACAAAGGAGACATTTAAGATGCTAATTTATATATTTGCATACCAAGTATAAAGTGTCAGATAATAGACATTTTAAGGTTTCAAGTTTTTAAGGCATTACTGTGTCTTCATTTATTTCTTCCATAATGTTACTCCACAATCAGCCAATGAGATCAGATCCGCGCCCCAATACCTTCCATTGGCTTAGCAAAGCTTAACCATGCCTATAGTCCCTTGTAGCGCTTCATGACATGCCACTTCTCAGTACAATCCCATTGTAGCCTAACAGTCCAGCCTCTGGTAAGCCATTTTTGAGGCCCAGGTGACAGACAAAAGTACAGCTTTTCACTTCGCCTACCATGAGTCACTTGTAAAATTTCCCTTAGGCTCCATTTTATGGCAAAGAAATCCCCCTTGTTTCAGGTCAGTACAAGGTCAAACCAGAAGTTCATTTTGTAAATATAAGCATAACCCTTCAAGTTATTTATTTCATTTCCCTATGCTAATGTTATCTGAAGTGGAGAGAACACATTTGTAATTGATAAAAATCTTTTATTTGGCTTTAGCTTTGTACACCGGGTGCTCTCAGACTTCAAGGGAGCTGTTTGCATGCTTCTACTTGCACACAATTAAAGATCTAGATCAAAATTTCCTAGTTAACATTGGCCTCGAGTCTGGTTGACTCCATCAGAGGTAGCTGCAATTCTGAAGAATCTGCAGTCAGCAGAAACAGCAGAGAAGGACATTTATGTAATTTGTGTTTACTGCATTAGATGGCAGCACAGTATACAGAACCAAAGTCTAGTGTTTTGTTAGGAAATATGGTGTTTCCTCCAGGCTGCCTTTAAACTCTGTACTGGTTAGTTCTTTGCCAAGTTGCAACAAGCTAGGGTCATCTGGCAAGAAAACCACAAATGAGAAATTGCCTCCATCAGACTGCCCTGAAGGCAAGTCTGTGGAGCATTTTTTTCTTAATTAATGGTCGGTGCAGAAGGGAAGCTTGCTGTGGGTGGTGCCACCCCTGGGCAGGTGATCCTGGTTGTTTATGAAAGCAGAATGAACACATCATTGAAAGCTAGGCAGTAAGCAATACTCCTCCACGGTCATTCTCTCTCTCTCTCTCTCTCTCTCTCTCTCTCTCTCTCTCTCTCTCTCTCTCTCTCTTCTTGCCTTGAGCTCTTGCCTGGATTCTCTTCATGGTTGACTGGCTATACACTACAAGTCAAAGAACTCTTTTCCTCTACAAAGTTGCTATTGGTCATGGAGTCTTATCACAGCAATAGTGAACAACCTGGCAATTAGTATTTATAAAAGTTTAGTGTATCTTTAATGTGCCATCTGTCTCAGTGGCGATTTCTATTGCTGTGAGGAGATACCATGACCATGGCAACTCTTATAAAGGAAAAGACTTAATTGGGACTGCCCTACAGTTCAGTGATGTAGTCCATTATTGTCATAGCAGGAAGCATGGCAGCATGCAGGCAGACATGTTGCTGGAGGACAGCTGAGAATTCTGCATCTTGATCCACAGGCAGCAGAAGGAGACTGACTTAAGCTTTATTGGGTGTAGCTTGAATTTATGAGATCCCCAAAGCCCACCTTCACAGTGACACACTTCCTCCAACAAGGCCACACCTACTTCAATAAGGCCACACCTCCTAATAGTGCCCACTCCCTATGAGCCAAGCATTCACACACATGAGTCTACAGGGGCCGTTCCTATTCAAGCCATTTCACCATCTAAATTCAAACATGTTCTTGAAAATTGATTTAATATCATGCAAACTTACCTTTGTGTCCATCTGCTCAAAACATGTAATTGAGTACCTACAAAATGACAGGGCCTATTCTAGATGCTTCAGCTATGAATAAGAGAGAAAAATATCTTTGTTTTTCCTGGACTTTAATTTAAAATTGGAAAAGACCGTGAAAAATGTTAGCAAATTGTCTAGTATTTTTTAAAAGTGGTGTGTGATGGTTAATCTTCATTTTTGCCTTGCCTTGACGTAGAATCTCTGAGGAATCAGCCTCTGCACTGTCTCTGTGGCTGTTTCCAGAGAGGCTTAACCAAGGAAAGAAGGCTTACCTTGAATATGGCCAGCACTATCCCAAGAACTGGGGTTCTGAAGCAAATAAAAGGGGCAGTGGGAGGAAAATGGAGTAACAACATTCATCTTTTTCTCCCCCAACTCCCGTGTGTGTGTGTGTGTGTGTGTGTGTGTGTGTGTGTGTGTGTGTGTGTGTGTGTTACAAAATTGCAGTATATGTACTGGTACACTTGCCTATAGGTGCATCTATAAAACACAGATGTCAGCTTTGAGAATCTTCCATGATTTCGTTCCACCTTATTTTACTTTTGAAAAAGATCTCTTACCAAATTCGATTCTCCATGTTTCAGCTATAATGGGTGGCCACAAGCTCCTGGGACCAACTCTCTCTGCCCAACTAGGCTTTGTGTTATAGACACACACCACTATAACTGCTTTTTTTTAAGTGAGTACTAGGCATACATAGCAAACACTCTCATCCTCTGAGCCATCTCCTAAACCCTCTCTTTGCTTTCTGGATGCAGATACAATATATCTGCCTTATTTCCTTTTCTGTTGCTATGATAACACATTAGAACCAAAGCATCTTATAAAAGAATTTAATGTGGGGTTTTGATTTCAGAGAGTTAAAGTCTGTGACCATCTTGACAGGCAGCATGGCAGCAAGCAGGCAGACATGACACTGGAGCAGAAGTTGAGAGCTCCCATCTGGAAACATAACCAAGAGACAGTGAGGGTTAACTCAAAATGATGAGAGTCTTTCAAAATCTCAAAGTCTTCTCCCAATGACCCCAATGACACACCCCCTCAAACAAGGTCACACCTCCTAATCCTTCTCAAATAGTTCTACCAACAGGAAACATACATACAAATATATTAACCTGTGGAGACCATTCTCAACCAAAACACCACAGTACCCAATTGTCTCGTGCTTTTGAAGTCATGTCTTCCCCCTCTATAGTGGATTTATAAACCAAAATAAATCCTTCTTTCTTTAAGTTGCTTTTGTCAAATGTATTGTCACAATGAGGAGAAAAGTAAATGCATAATAAATGTTATTTTAGAAAGTAGTGTAAAGAGAAAATAAGGACTAGAATGTGGAGTAGAAGGTGAGAAGTTAACATTGCCTAGGAAAATCAATGTGGATTTGTATTAGTTACTTTCTGTGACAAAACACTTGATGCTTTTATAAGTTTATTTTAGCTAACAGTTCAATGGCACAGGTCATCATGGTGGGGATTTTATGGTGACAGTAGCCTGAGGCTGTGGATGTCACTTTTATTTCCTCAGATGAAGTGATTAGATGAGAGTTGTACCCAAGCTGTGTAAATACATAGCTTGGGCTGAACCAGAGTATTTCCTTCTCTGTTCTAACTTTCCGTAGCCTCTACACATTCTCATCTTCCAAGATGACTGATTCAATCTGGCTTTTCTAAGATTCTGACTGAATTTTGCTACCTGGCCTCATACTAACTTTGGCAGTATGTTCAAATCTTCTGGCTCCTTCTCATTCTCTGGCTAGTTCTGTACCACTAAAACTACCATAAACACACACCACTTACCACCTACCACTCACCAGCCATTTTTTTCTCTCACCTCTCTTGAGTAGCCTCTCTTCCTCTGCTATCCTCCAGTGAGTTGGGTGTATTCTTTTTTTTTATTAGATATTTTCTTTATTTACATTTCAAATGCTATCCCAAAAATTCCCTATACCCTCCCTCCGCCCTGCTGGGTGTATTCTATCCTCACTTATTCTGTCAAATCTTTCTCTGATTCATCACTTTGTCTGCCCCTCAATTAGAAGTTACTTTCAAATCTGACTGCTTACAAACTAACCTTTCCTTCATTGTTAGGGATTAGAGATAGGTCCTAAGGGCATGTCTGCACTCTAGCCAGATCATACCTTTGGATGTGATCCCTTGCAAAGCAGCCATGTTAAAATTCCTCTACATGAGGCTATGGATTAACATTGCATCCACAGACATAAAGCAGAGAAATGAATGAAGGCACCAAGCTCTACTTTTTATTCAGTTCAGGACATCACATAGAATAGTGCCACCATTTTTAGGTTTGATATTAAGAAACTCTCTCATTTTTCAACTTGACCCTTAAACAATCACATTTAAGCCATAAACACTTGTCCCCCTACACCCATGGCCATTTCAGAATGCAAAATTTATTCATTTGAACCTTAAAAGTCATTGTACAGTTTAATCCTTCCAACTGCTTAAAAATCCAAATTCCAAATTTTGTCTGAGATTCAAGACACTCTCATAACTGTGAATTTCTTGTAAAAACTCAAAAAGAAGCTACATATTTCCAAAACATGATGACCCAGAAGTAACATTCTCATGTCAAATGATAAGAAGGGGAGTATAGAAAAGAGTTATTGGACCAAAACAGGAACAAAACCCAGCAAAGTAAACACCAACTCATGCACTTTCATGTCTTAAAAGTAAAGCACATGATACAATCATCTGTGCTCCAAAGAAGGTAGGCCCAGCTCCCTGCTACATGCACACCCTCTTTCTTGCACTGCCTTCATTTCTTGTCTACAGCTTTCTTGGGCATCACGCCATGGAACTTGTATCTTTAACATCACGATATCTCCATTAGAGCTTGGGCTTCATCTCTACAGCTTGATGCAGTGGCCTCTCAAAGACTCCATGCCAGAACTTTGACTCTGCCTGACCTTGGGAACTTTTATGCCATAACCATCTACCCTTTATTCCCATGGGCCCATACCTATCTCATGATGCATCTCATTAAATATAAAGTAGCACCTCAGCTTTCATATCTTTTACGCCTAATATTTCAAATTCTAAGAATCACCAAAGGTAAAAGAATTTTTTTTAAAAATTAAGAAAAAAATATCAAAGGTCTGAATGCCAAGGTCTAAAATAAAAGTGGTAAAGAGGAGCTACCTACAAAGGAGAGTGAAGGGGAAGGAAAGTGAGCTGAACAAAACCAAGAAAGGTATGGTGTCTCTGATAAAAGCAAACCAAACTGATCTGGTAACAAGATTGGAAATTGAGGGCAAATGAATTTTTTTTTACTTTTTATTAAGATGACGGGGAAATAGCAAGATGATTATGTATCACTTGAAATAACCCATCAGAGAAAAAAATGATGATGGTTCTGGAGAGACTAGAATATTCCAGAAAAGACATCCTTGAGAAGTGAGAAAGGATGGAGTCTTATATGTCCAAAATATGCAGAGGATGAGAAAGCAGTGAATGAAGATGAACATGATGATAGGTGTGAAAAAGTGAATGAGGAAGGAAATGCCCTGCAGGCATACAATGGGGTTCCCAAGTGCCAAGAGGCTACCTCGTGAGTATAAAGTTAAGATAGTCAGTGTGATCTAGTGATTTTCTTTGGTCCCTTTCAGCTTTGAAGTTCAGGTAACTCGTAGGTAGATATCTTAGCCCCTTTTCAGTGGTTATCTCAAAGGACTAGACTCTAGGTCTAGCTACCTAGTCAAAAAGGGTTTGTTTATTTATTTAGCTCACAGTTTGGAAGGCTGAAAATCAAAGGTTAAGCAAGCTATCTGTTCTTTGGTAGTAAGAGATCCCTTGCTAACTCACAATGTAACAGGCAAGTCCAAAGAGAAACAGCTGTGTGAAAAAGCTGTATAAAAGCCTGCTTTCCCAAGAACCAGCTCACTCTGAGAGATCAGCACTAATCCTTTCAGGAGGGACCTAATCACTTTGCTATAAGTACTATCTCCTAAAGGTTCTACTACATTAACAGGCCACCCTGGAACCAAGCTTCCAGAGCATGAGCCTTTGATGGATAATCTTAAATCATATTCAAAGCAAAGCAGCCGGCCTGGATTCCTGAACATTTTAATTTTGGAAAGTGAATGTGGCCTTAACAATGCTAGGTGAGCAAAAAACTCAGCATGAGAAGTGGCCAAAATTTTTATGTCATGTTGGAAGATGAATAAGAACATGAACATGCACAGGATATTAAGAGGATGGCAATACACATGGAGTGCAGGTATTGGTTGGATATGGACAGGGCCCAATCAGAGGAGTCTTGAAGACAAAAAATGGCTCTCATCAGAAAACAACAGGAACTCGGCATTACAGAACATTATAGTTCTGTTAATAGATTGCTAAGGGAAAGAATGACCAAAACAGGGTGTAATAACTACTTGAGGTCAAGCCTTTAGTCCTCATCATTCTGAAAGCACTTTCCTTATTGTTTGAAACTTCTTTGTCTGCAATAGCTAAAAGTAGTTTTAATATTTTATTTATTGCCTACTTCTTTTTCAGTGTCATCCCAGATTATTTATGCTGAACAATTAATTGACACTAGAGTAAAATTCCAGTTTTGCAATTTGACTTACAACATCTACTTTTTCTAGACTTTCTTAGTCATGTTATGAGTTTCAGTCAGGCCGGGCGTGGTGGCGCACGCCTTTAATCCCAGCACTCGGGAGGCAGAGGCAGGCGGATTTCGGAGTTCGAGGCCAGCCAGTTCCAGGACAGCCAGAGCTATACAGAGAAACCCTGTCTCAAAAAACCAAAAAAAAAAAAAAAAAAAAGAAATGAGTTTCAGTCATCATGTGTGTCACTTACAGAATTATAAACTTGGCATAGCTATGATGCTTCTCATCAATATCATTCTTTGTATTATTAATGAATAGATGGTTTTTACCTTTCAATGGGATACAACAAAAGGTCTATTGATGCGTATTGACATTCTTCCTTTTCTGTGTTTATTTTCCACATTTATTCTGGAAAATTGTATAGTTTAGGGATGATGCATACTCCTCTTATAGGGTTGCCTATAAAGTTATCATCAAGATAGCAAAAACAGCATCTCTTCTCAATACAGGATAATATACATACTCATGATTGACAGGATGTGATAACGTTTGCACTCAAGAAAACTTCCACTAGTTGGGCGGTGGTAGCGCATGCCTTTAATTCCAGCACTTGAGAGTCAGAGGAAGGCAGATCTCTGAGTATGAGACCAGCCTGGTCTACAAAGTTCCAGGACAGCTAGAGCTATACAGAGAAACCTGTCTTGAAAAACCAAATAGAAAAAAAAGAAAAGAAAAGAAAAGAAAAGAAAAGAAAAGAAAAGAAAAGAAAAGAGAAAAAGGAAAAGGAAAAGGAAAAGGAAAAGGAAAAAAGGAAAAGAGAAAGAAAAAGAAAAAGAAAAGGGAAAGGAAAAGAAAAAGGAAAAGAAAAAAAGAAAAAGAAAAAGAAAAAGAAAAAGAAAAAGAAAAAGAAAAAGAAAAGAGCTTCCACTAATATCAATAGTACCTTGATATTATACTGGAAATGTCTGTTTACAGAGAGAATTGTTGGAAATGAAAGTAACAATTCACTTATCCTGGAAACCTTATTTTTTATACTTAGGGACAACATTAAATGGGGACTTCTTACATAAATGATATATTTTTAAACATTTGCTTTATTTTTATTTGAGGGGAAGTCAAAGGAGGGTATTAAACTCCCTAGAGCTGGACATATAGGAGGTTTTGAGACCCCAGGTTGCTATGTAGCCTCCCTGATGTGGGTTCTTAGAGCCAAGTTGGGATTCTCTACAAGAGCACCAAGGCCTTCTACTAAGTCATCCCCAGTCCTGCTTCATTGATTTTTTAGTACTTTTCTCCACCTAAATGTGCACATGAACCACACTTAGGACTATTATTTTACATCTGTTCTTTCTTTAGTAGTGATCTATAGTCTTTTCATGAAACTTAAACCAGGAAAAAAGTATCTCTTGGCTCCTTTATTCCTATTTTTAGTCTATGGATCTTTTAGAATTTTGATAGGTTGTTCTCACTCATTTTCCCCTGGCTAATCACAAGGTAGCTAATGCTTGCTTTGTGATTCTTGTGGTTGATATATTTTAAGACTTCAAAGACTCTTTGAAAGTAAACAATTCCATGGATTTTTAATTGTGTTAGTTTTCATCCCTAGCTTAGTGTGAGGTTGATCCTTTTGTGAGTTACTCAGAGCATTCATGTGAGTGAGAGTCTGTCTTTGATGAGAGTGAAGTTGCACGGACTCAGTGGATTCCTCCTCATCTTCATGTTACCTCCAGGGAGGGAACCGTCACTTTGAGTTGCACTGTTTCAAGGGGAGACATTAACTAATCTGTTCGTGTTGAAGGGTGGATGGCCCAATTATTCAGTTACTTACGTGTTGCTTGGTCGTTTTAGGTTGCTGAACAGGATCTAATATCCCAGAGAAGACTTAGATTTCCTCGACCCTCTGGGTCTATGAAAGGCTGCACCCAGATTTATGATCTTCTGGGGTCAAAACAATAGGCTTGCTTTGGAAGGTTAACACTCCTCCCCTTTTTTATTGCCTTCTTCGAGCCTATTTCAATTTCTCATCTTTCAGTTTTGTTTTCTCTCTGTGTGCTCTCTTGGCCTGGCTGCAAGAAGTTTTCTCTGTGAGAGATGAATGTTTGAACAGAGTAAAATGGGATGAACAACTCTTTGTTAGCCTTAGAACTCTGTCAGAACACTAGTGGAAGGAGCCCTTCAGCTCAGTCCGAACTTGGGAGCTTGTCTAATTCATCAGGTCGTAAACTCAACCTAGAATTTCCAATTCCATCACTGCCCAAATGCATTCCTCAAAAGCAATATTCAGAGGAATTTAATTTTCCAAATAGAATCTACAGTTGTAAAACAGCTAGTGGGGCACAGGTTGTATGCATATGAAATGCTCTTGCATTTCAGGTTTTCTCAAAAATGAAGTCCATTGTTTTATTTTTTTAAGATATATGAAAAAGTCAGAGCTTTGGAAAATTCTAACATTTTCAGGACCGTCTTATTACATCAGACAAATTAATTTGAGAATAAACAAAATGCACACAAAAATGTCACAAACATCTTTGAGAATAAAATACTGTATGTAATAGTAGCTCAATTTAGATATGCCTCAAAAACACAAGTAAATGGCAGTCTAGAAGCAGTAATAGTTCTTTTTCCTTTTGTGATTTAATAGTTTAGCCATTATATTCATTGCATTCCATGAGAAAGCCAAATATTTCATCTTGGATCTATTCGCATTGGCTACCTGCAGTCATTTGTCAGATACATCTCTGAAATACCCAGAATGGTGGAGCTGGTAGAGAACAAGAAGGCTCCCAGGAGGCCCTAGACTGCAGGGGATAAGACCTGTCAGCCTCAAGGTGTGGAACTTGCAGAATGGTCAAGTCTCCTTTCATTCTCTCTGTGAAAAGTGTCCCAGTGTGGTATCCTTGAGGTGGATGTGAAATGATAGTTAAGATGTTGCAGTATTGACTTAGAAGTTAGATGCATGGCCAATCTTTTGGTTTAATTAAAAGGGTCAATGATTTGCCAGGCACTGGCATAGCCTCACCAGAGACAGCTATATCAGAGTCCTTTCAGCAAAATCTTGCTGGCATATGCAATAGTGTCTGCATTTGGTCGCTGACTATGGGATCGATCCCCGGGTGGGGCAGTCTCTGGATGGTCCATCCTTTCATCTCAGCTCCAAACTTTGCCTCTGTAACTCCTTCCATGGGTATTTTGTTCCCTATTCTAAGGAGGAATGAAGTATCCACGCTTTGGTCTTCCTTCTTCTTGATTTTCTTGTGTTTTGCAAATTGTATCTTGGATATTCTAAGTTTCTGGGTTAATATCCACTTATCAGTGAGTGCATATCAAGTGACTTCTTTTGTGATTGGGTTACCTCACTCAGGAAGATATCCTCCAGATGCATCCATTTGCCTAAGAATTTCATGAATTCATTGTTTTTCATTGCCAAGGAGCTGAAGGGGTCTGCAGCCCTATAGGTGGAACAACAATATGAACTAACCAGTACCTCCAGAGCTCTTGTCTCTAGCTGCATATGTAGCAGAAGATGACCTAGTTGGCCATCATTGGGAAGAGAGACCCCTTGGTCTTGCAAACTTTATATGCCCCAGTACAGGGGAATGCCAGGGCCAAGAAGTGGGAGTGGGTGGGTAGGGGAGCAGGGCAGGGGGAGGGTATGGGGGACTTTCTGAATAGCATTTGAAATGTAAATGAAGGAAATATCTAAAAAAAATTTTTTAAAGGGACAATGAAGTGTAAAGTCACTGGTAATGGATTTCCTTAACCATCCTCTGAAAACTGTAAAAACCAGCCATCAGTTAAAAACCTGTAATATTTTTAATTTTCAAAAATAAAGAAGTACTTAGACTCTATACCCAACTAACATCATATTATAAATGATAACAAAATAGTAATCTTATCCTTTTATGAAAGAAAATGTGTGTGTGTAACAGCAATTAATGAAAAACAGAGGCCATGGATTTGAAAAAGAACAAGACATGGTATGTGAGAGTTTGTGACAGAGGAAAAGAAAGAGAAAAATAATGTAATTATATTATAATCTCAAAAAAAAGAAAAGAAAAGAAAAGAAAAGAAAAGAAAAGAAAAGAAAAGAAAAGAAAAAATTTTAAATGAGTGAACCAGAGAGTGAAATGAAATAAAAACTGAGATGACAATGGCATTGATTAGTTCTAACTCACAAATGCCATCTTTATAAATGACTCAATAAAGTTGTGCATTATGTTATTGGTTTAATTATTTGATAGCTCAGGCAATGACAGATTTTATACAGAGAGATTTATGAAAATAGGTGATAAATAGATACCTAGAAGATGATACATATATAGATATGTGCATAGGTAGATCCAGTTTCTTTCAGTGTTTTTAATACATATTACTACATTCTTAGATAATTTCAGACTGTATTTAGGATCCTGTCTGTGTCTTCGATGGGTTGGTTGATTTCCATGTAACACAGGTCTTTAGGGATGATCCTTGTTTGCTATGCAAACTGTCTTGTGTGGTACTAACTGGGCCACTGAGTCCTATTTTGAGGACTTACAGATCTCTCTTTGCTTTATTTCTAATCTATATGTATTTTATTTAAGTGAACTTCTTTTAAAAATAAAACAGATCTGACTCATTCCTTCTGTGAATACCCTGGCTCTCATGGCTAGACTTTTTGCACATGGTGTTGTTGCTGCTGTCTTTAGATACCTGGTTCTATGATCTGCTTTCTTGTTCAGGTTGTATTGGTGGCAGTGGTAGTGGTTGCCCCTCTGACCCTCCTTTTCTTCCTGCTTTAGGGTTATGCAGCTTTATTTTACTGTCCCATTATAATCCATCATATTTTGACAATATCAACTTGTATTGATCTGTCAGTGGTTGCCTTAGGGATCACAAATAAAAACACGACTTCATAAACAACCTGAAATCAATATCTTAACAGAAAAGATGGCACTCAGAAACCTTAGTCACTACGCAGCTCCCTTGAGCCTCGCTACCTGCTCATTATAGTTGTCTTTTTCATTACATTTTACAATGAAAACATTCAAATACTGGCGTATGGTCTGCTGAATGCACCCAAATATTCTGTTATTTGTCATCACCTCTCCATTCCTTGTGTAGTAATTTTTCTTCTGGTAATTCTATTCTTTGTGAGGAACTATTTCTATTGCATTTATTTATTTATTTATCTATTTATTTATTTATTTATTTACTTTCTTATTGTGTGAGGGTTACATCTATGTGCCATGTGCATGCGTGTGTGTGTGTGTTGTTGTTGTTGTTGTTTTGTTGTTGTTGTTGTTGTTGCTTCTGGGGGGAGTACTCACTTAATGGAGTCATTTGTGTCATTGGGGGGTGTGCTCATATGTGGGGTGTGGGGGGGTAGGTAGGTAATAGGACAACTTTGGGAGCAGACTCTCTCCTACCATGTGAGTACCAGGGCTCAAACTCAGTTCATCATGCTTAGTGGCAAGCACCTCCATCTCTTGAGCTTATCTTGCCAGCCCTAGAGAAGGACTTCTCTAGTAATTCTTCTTCATTGAAGAATATCTCTTCTTTTCCACCTATATTCCAGTGGGAAACTTTGACTGATTTCAATATTCAATCTTTTTCTTTGACTTTAGTTTTTATCAGTTTTGTTAAGAATGATCAACACACAAGTTTTGTTTGTTTGTTTGTTTGCTTTGTCATAGCAAACTCAATTGTGTTTGTTTTTATTTTATTTAAGCATTTTGGAGCTGTTTTATTCATACAGCAAAGAATTTGAGTCAATCTAGCAGATGAAGGGATAATGAAAAATTGGTATAAATGCATAATGGAATATTTCTAAGCTCTAAAATAAATGAAATTAATTTGCAATAAATTTGATGAAACTGGGCAAGGTCACCCATTCACCAAAACACATGCTCTCAACCATATGCAGAGTCTAGCCAATGATATATGTATACAAATAAACAAAAGTACATAAGGTATGATATAATATGAAGAAAACAGAACAAGAAAGGATAAATGTAAGGACATAGGAAAACACTGAGTACGGGGAATAGACACACTTTATAAAAGAAGATATAAAATAATTTTATCTGGTTCTAATTATGTCATAGATGTGTGTGTGTGTGTGTGTGTGTGTGTGTGTGTGTGTGTGTGTGGTAGATGAGTGCGTAAAACACATTCAATACTGAAAGTGTAAAATTTTAATGTAAAGCTTCACATTTTCCATTCTAAATGTCCACTCTAACACATAAAAGTTCATGGAGTTGTACAGACATGACGTCTGGTTAATTTTGTTAGGTGGTGATTTTATTTATCTGCAATGTTTTTCAATAAAGTTCATAAAATTTTTAAAATTCGTTGTGATGGTTTATATAAAACAAATCATTTTAGTAGTCATGGAAAGAATATAATTTTCTATTAGCAGTAATAGAAACTTTATCAGAAACCATCAATTTCATGCATCTAAATATATTCATGGTTCTTGAGCACTTTTCATTTTCAATCTCTAACTCTACCACAGTGAACAGGACTTCTGTCCCTGTTCTATGACAGAATGAAAGAGAAAACACATACCTGACATTTCCCAGATAGATGAGCTTGGATAATTTGCTTGCATCTCTTGGGCAAGTTCTAGGCTAATGCCATCAGTGAGATAAGAATTTCTTGTATCTTTATAGGATTAGGGAGAAGAAACATTCTAAACCATGGAAAACATCATGTACCAGGCACAGAGCAAGCACCTGTTACAAAATAAGCCTTCATCAAGATTTGATTTAGTGTGGCTGTAATCATTTCCATGGATACCATCCAGGTAATGAAGGACGTAGCTTTGATTAAAAAGAACGCTGGAATGTGGTGGCACTATAGTAAAACTACTCATATGAAATTCTGGTTCTACAGTTCTCGAGCTTGCCATTTGGCTCATTGTTTTCTAAGTCAACTGCCTTCTATGTGGAACTCCTTTTCTCTTTCATGGTCATATGTAACATTTCCCATGTAACCATGAACACATGTTTTGCTGATTTGATCTCACAGGCCACACTAGGCATATGAAAATGAACAAGAAAAAGTTGGGTTTTCAAACATCTTTAAAAATGAAAAGAAGTATTTAAAACATGCCTGTACACTTAGATTTTTCAAAATTTACTTTTAATAAGAGTTCTTAAATGCTTTAACCTCCTTTCTAGCCCACCACCCATCAGAGGTAGTGGGAAGGAAAGGTTAATAGAGCAAAAGAGGTTGTGGACTGTCTTAGTCAGGGTTTCTATTCCTGCACAAACATCATGATCAAGAAGCAAGTTGGGGAGGAAAGGGTTTATTCGGCTTACACTTCCATACAGCTGTTCATCACCAAGGAAGTCAGGACTGGAACTCAAGCAGGGCAGGAAGCAGGAGCTGATGCAGAAGCCATGGAGGGATGTTCCTTACTGGCTTGCTTCCCCTGGTTTGCTCAGCTTGCTCTCTTATAGAACCCAAGACTACCAGCCCAGAGATGGTCCCACCCATAAGGGGTCTTTCCCCCTTGATCACAAATTGAGAAAATGCCTTACAGTTGGATCTCATGGAGGCATTTCCCCAACTGAAGCTCCTTTCTCTGTGATAACTCCAGCTGTGTCAAGTTGACACAAAACTAGCCAGTACATTGACCTATTTAGAAATTGTTCTTTGGAGCAAATCCAATCTGCAATTAGGATATCAGCAGTTCAGTTCACATGAACTGGCAGCAGGAGCTCTATCCACTCACAAACATCATTCACAAATCAGCAAGGGTAGAACTCTCAAACGCCAGGTCAATCCAGAAGAAAAGGCAAGGATCTGCCAATCGCCCAAGTCTATGGAAGCCACCGGAACACCACCAGAAAATTTTTAGTGCATTTCTATAAATTCATGACAAATGATGACCAACAAAGGATGGTAAGGCGTACCAATAACATCTAGCATCCTCAGTAAAGCCCAGCAATGAGTAGCAAAGAATGGCTAAGCATACTAATACCATCCAGTGATGTCCACTGTCTATTGGGCTATATTTATATTTTTCCAAACATCACGTGTTCTCTCAAGCATCTGCTCTAGCAAAACATCACATGCTCTTTTTCCAGGCTGCCTCAAAAAAAAATCATGTGTCTATTATTAGCAAAACACCCTCCCACGTGTCTCCTTAAGCAAAATCATCCTCTCATAAGACAGTCTCCACATAAACATCACATGACTCAACTGAGTCTCCAAAGACATGAGAAATTTTCATGTCACTTGCTACTACATCTGACAACAAAGTCTAAACTAGCTAGAATACATATGAGCATTCTTAGATCTGTCAGAGAAGTGAGGTCACAGGGCAACCTGCTGGACTCCAAATAGATGAAACAGGCAAACATGGAAAACACAATTTACATTAGGATAAACCCATGTGGCTTTGGGAATAAGTGTTGTATTAGGAATTATGAACTATAATTGGCAGGTGCCTGGGGGCTCTATATGAACAAATATTAAAGTTAAATATTCTGGGAATTTTGTCTATTCATACTTAGCTTATTTCTTTTAGTATAATGTGTTCCAGGTTCATACACTGTCATAAATTTCATTTTATGGCCGAATTGTACCAAATTGTGCATGTACCAATTCTCTACCTATTCACCTGCCAATAGACACCTTGGTTGGTTTCATATTTGAGTAATTGTGAACAGTTTCACAATAAAAATGAGAGTGAGTGACCCTTCGCTATGCAGATTTCATCTCCTTTGGGTATAAATCTACTGGTGAGCTAGCTGTGTGAGAGGAGCGTTCTTAGTTTCAGATTTTTGAAAACCTTCTGCACTGGTTTCTGTTGCAGGATATCTGGTCACACTGTGACCTCTGAGATTGTGTTGTTTATGGGGGGGGGAAACCTGTTTCTTTTTGTGTGGCTCTGCCTTACACACACCTTTATTTTAATACAAACATGCCTTTAGTACATACCTTTAATACCAAACAATGAAGGTAAAGTTAGTATGTAGAAGGAAGCACTCATGTCTGAAAGTGATGTCTTTTTTGTGCCAGAAAAGTGATGACTCAGAGAAAGATTTTACAGAATAGGATATGTCCAACTCTCATGAGAACAGAGAGGAAAGAGAGTGACTTAAGAGAGCTCAGCACAGAGAGAGGGAGGAGGCAGTTTTCCCAGGAGAGTTTAACAGAGACAATTTGAAAAAAGAACAAGCTAGACACAAGTGAAGACAGAACAATCCAGAGAATGAGAAGGAGCTAGACTATTAGAACATATTGACAAAGTTAGTTTGAGGCCAAACAGAACAATTTAGTCAGAGACCAAGTAAAAGGAGCCAGATTGAATCAGTCAGCTTGATGAGGAGTTTGAGCCAGAAAAACTGACAGAGCTCAAAAAGCATTAGAAAAGGTGAGCTTATTCAGCAATAAGTCTGGAAGAAGAAAACAGTCTAGGCCTAGATACGATGTATGGAGACTAGAAGCTTCCAGGAATAGACCTAGGTTAGCAGGCAGTAACACTCAGAGATGACAATTACCTCAGGTGAATAAAGATACATTTGCAGGTTTCTATTTTGCTTTCATTAGATTACATCTCTACTAAAAGTGCAAAAAAGGTCCTATTTTCCTACATACTGATACTTACTATTGTTTTAACCTTTGCAATAATAACCATTCTACATGGGGTGTGACACCTCATTGTAATTTTGATTTGCATTTCCCTGTTAGTAATATTGGGCTCCTTTCAGTTATTTTTTTGGCCATTTCTGTCTTCTAAGAAGTACCTATTGATACCCTAGGCCTTTTTAGTTGATTTTTTTGTTGTTGTTCCTCATGTATTTTAGATATAAACCTTCTGTTGGATGAATATTTTTTAAGTATTTTCTCCCTCTCTTCCAGTTGTTTTTACACTCTGCGACTCTTCTTCTCCTTTTCTGCTATTCCCAGGCTCCTTAGTTGGATACAATTCCTTTTGTCTACTTTTATGTGTTCTCACATACATGAAAGTTATAAAAGTTGGCCAAAATAGCCCAGCAAGGAGTGCATTAGATTGCACAGTATGTTTCATAAAAATAGAAAATGGCTACTATTGCCTTATTAACAATAAAAATTAAAACCTTAAGGAAATAGAGTCATAAAAGTTCTTATGGATCATGAGTTTTACTCTAGTACTTCTACAATGAGCAGCAGAGAAATACCTCCCTGGGGCTCTGACTAGAGATTCAAGGGGAAGGTGCATTAGTTACTTTTCTATTGCTGTGATAAAACACCAATACCAAGGCAACTTGCAAAAGAAAGGATGTAATAAGACTGACATTTTTATTAGTGAAGGCATAGTGGCAGGAACAGCTGGGAGTACAGATCTCAAACCATGAGTGGGGAGGTAGAGCACAAACTTGAAATGGTAAAGGAGTGACTGGAGTCTTTTGAAACCTCTAAGCCCTCCTTCCCACCATCCCTGGAGATCCACCTCCTCTAAGAAGGCCACACCTCCTAATCCTTCACCAATAGATCCACCACCTGGAACCCAATATTCAAAAGTCTGACCATAGAGGGTGCATGGGAGAGGAAGAAGCAGGGTCAGATATAACCATTCTAAGTGTGTCTAGAACACTTCACAAGCTCTGCCCTTAGGAAAAATACCTTACTAGAAGTTATTCTACTGGGGCTCCAGTCAATCTGAGAGAGGAAAACTATCCAATTTCTCCCCTTTCTAACCATCCCATAATAAGTACAGTGAGCAACATGCATAAAGGAGATGCTCACAGTGGGAGGCTGTGAACCAAAGACCAAAGCACAGGCTCATAAGTCACCTTCCTCTCCTACATCTTACTGAGATACCAACAAAGCCCATTGGCTGGAGCTCCATTCACTCAATATATCATGTTTTCACTTCAACCAAACTGCAAGGCATGCTAAAACGTAGGAGAAAAACAAAACAAAACAAAAAATCTTAAGGGACCTGAACATGGGAACCTCCAGGTAAAATTTTGTAAACGACAAGCTACCTTTACATGACTCAAAGAAGAAGAGTCAGAATATGAACCAAATAAACTCTATTCTCAAGGCAGAGTACAACACTTTGCAAAAAACCACAAGAGTACAGATAAAAAGACACCGACACGCTAAAAACAAGTGCAGGCAACAAGAGGGTCAGCCCAGACACTCACCTATAAAGGGTAAGTCATTCCTAATGGCTGAGACCAGAAATCAAGCCTCATGGTTCATAAGCCTGAGCCTGAGATCAGCAGACAGATCTGCCTTGAAGCTGCATGTCCACTGCACAACATGAGAACTCTGAAGTCCAGCCATTCTCTGGACATACACAGCTGTGTCCTGTGGCAGGTTAATAATATCTAGTAAGTCTGGAAACATGAAGACAGGTCCTCCACCTGCACAGATCTGAGAGAACCTGCTCATCACATGAAGTACAAAGCTAAGTAAGGCCAGCACAGGCCTCCGGGACACAAAGAAGGGAAACAGCTAAGGGGAAGAGAGCGCTGGCTGGCATTACACACTTACCCAATGCGAAGGGTACATAGGTAAGGAGAAGAGAGCGCAGGCTGGCATTACACACTTACCCAATGTGAAGGGTACATAGGTAAGGAGAAGAGAGCGCTGGCTGGCATTACACACTTACCCAATGCGAAGGGTACATAGGTAAGGAGAATAGAGCGCTGGCTAGCATTACACACTTACCCAATGTGAAGGGTACATAGGTAAGGAGAAGAGAGCG